>JXCR01134813.1:9710-23282 GCA_002079205.1 Phalaenopsis hybrid cultivar
AGATAGAGGTATTAAATTAGTGAGTTATTAACACCCAAAACTATACCCCCTAAGTCTAGGATCATTCAATTTGATAGACTTCCAAATTTTAATAATCTAGGAAATTTCAAATTTATCCTTTAATTGGAAAAAGTGAGATTGGTTTCTACCAATTAATCCTTTGTATTTTAATCATCCAAATATGTTAATTAGGATCAAAGATTGCCCTTTAACCTTTCTTGAATTAAGCCTAAATGTTAATTAAGGCCAAATTTCTAAAATTATACTTTTGCCCCTAAGGCTCTATCACTTCATAATTTATAAAGTTTAATTCAAATGACTTTGGAATTTTCATCCCACCTTACTCACGAGTCAATTGAAACATCAAAGAAGAAAATGTGATTTTTCAATTTCAATTTAATTTATATAATTATTGATATGCAAAAATAGGACTTCTCAAAGAAAATTCAACAACTTGACCAAGGAAAAGCATAATCCACTGAAATTTTTATTGGAGGTAGACTATACCGGAGAAACACTTTGGCCAAATTTCATGATTTTTTGAGTTCTATTTGAATTATTAAAATTACTTTAAATTCTGGAGTGTTAATTAATTATAAAATATTTTAAATGTGAAAAATTAAGTTTCGCTTTTTTATTAAATCTCTCTGAGTTCAAGAAACCTAAAGAAACAAATTTTACATTTTTCTGTTTTTTCTTTGAATTGTTAGAATTTTTTAAGTGAAAGATTAAGAAAAATTCATTTTTTAGCCTTTAAAAATTATTTTAAGCTTTAAAATTCAATATCTTTGCTTAGAAAATTAGGAAAAATATTCTAATTATTCTTAATTGCTTAGGAAATAATTTAGAACATTTCTATAAATTTTACTAATTTTGTGATTTTTATTAATTTTTAATTACTTAAATATTCAAAATAGGCTTAAAAATGANTTTCTAATTATTCTTAAGTGCTTAGGAAATAATTTAGAACATTTCCATAAATTTTACTAATTTTGTGATTTTTATTAATTTTTAATTACTTAAATATTCAAAATAGGCTTAAAAATGAAGTTTTTATTTTATTTACAATTTTTTTAAAGAAAATTCCTCTGATCATAGAGAACTCTCAAAACTAATTTTCATGATTTTTTGAGTTATATTTTAATTATTAAAAATTATTTTTAATGTCAAAATGACATTTAACTTAAAAAATCAATTTGAGTTATCAAATGAGCTCCAAATATTTTAAAAATTTTATAGGGGGTTCTCTGAACTTTAAATCACAGTAGAGAATCAAAATCAAGTCATTTAGTTGGTTATTTTTTCCAAATTAATTTTATTTTTGTTTTAGGGTTTTGTGAGAGTTAATGTGTTCTTAATGACTTGGCTCATGAAAATTTTTTTAAAGGGTTCTCTGGTCACANAGTTCTCTGAACTTTAAATCACAGTAGAGAATCAAAATCAAGTCATTTAGTTGGTTATTTTTTTCCAAATTAATTTTATTTTTGTTTTTAGGTTTTGTGAGAGTTAATGTGTTCTTAATGACTTGGCTCATGAAAATTTTTTTAAAGGGTTCTCTGGTCATAATAATCCTTCCAAAATTTCTTTGGATTTTTCTAACCAACATGCTAATTATTATGATTAATTTATGCAAATAATAGACATAAAATTGAAAAATATAGATCTCTATCTANCAATAATCCTTCCAAAATTTCTTTGGATTTTTCTAAGCAACATGCTAATTATTATGATTAATTTATGCAAATAATAGCCATAAAATTGAAAAATATAGATCTCTATCTAGAGGAATTCTCTGACTTTGAAAAAATCAGAGAATAACCCCATGACAGAGGCAACAACATGCTAAAATATCAAGTCATAGTGAAATGTCTACATGCATGGAAAATTAAATAATCAAATCAATATTTAATAAATTAAAAATAAAATATTCATGAAATAAATTTCAAACCATTTCGACATTGTTCTCCTCTGTTCATTGAGCACTAGGATATTTTTATTTTATTTTTTTGATTTTTCTACACCAAGATATGAATTTTTGAAGTTAAGGATCATTTTCTGAATTATTTAAATCCCTATTTTTCTACTTAAACACACAGCACCACGCCATCCTCGACGTCTCCGAAGCTCCACGAGGCGTCTTTGAATTCGGCGTCGCCATCTGAGTCAGCTCGCGCTTTCTGGACCACGCTCTCATCCGGCGCAATCAGAGCCCTCCATTTGATATACGTATGATCCAATGGTTGTGGGTCATCATACCCCAATAGGCTAACTCGAGATTTGTTCACACTAAAACCTTAAGATCTCCCTCTAGACTCAACCAAATATCCTCGGCTTTGATCATGGACTCGTCTAAGTGAGACAAACACATCCATACAGTAAACATGCCATTAAATCAACTCTAATCAAATGGAGAATGAAAATAGGCTCGGGAAGAGGAGGAGTTCAATACCTTTTGCTCTGATAATGGAAGCTTCAATTAGAGGTGTTCGCCACATTTGTAGAGGTCCAAGGAGGCTAGGGTTGAGCCTCTGGTTGTGGTAAAAGGTCTAGACCCAAATTCAATCAAAGCTGAATTTGGGTGTTGATCAAAGTCTAGTGTAGAGGCTCTCTGTGAGGGGGGTTTGATGGGGCTTTGTCTTATTTCACTGTGCTGAAGGTGTGGGTGAGTTTAATTTGATTTTTGTACGTTGTGGAGGTGTGGAGAGTTCTGTCCTGTCTCCGACAAGGATTTGAGCTCAAAAATTGAACTCCGACAAGGGGAATTAGGGCAAGGAAGTGGTTAGGTTGCGCTGAGGAGGTCTCAAAGAGGCTATGGGAGCAATTTAGAGGGGTCTCCTTGAGAAAATTTTAGCACCTCTCTCTTAGCTGTGAAGGGGCCATTTTATAGCCATGGCCGGAAAGGGGAGCTCAGGCCTTGGTCATGGGTGCAAATGTCTGCCAATGTGGTGGGCTAAAAAGCTCTAAGGTTTGATTCTAGTGAGCTGGCCCCTATAGTTAATATTGGGTTTGATTCAATGGCGGTGATTCTTGGTTTGGCCCTTTTCCGGCCACCAAGGTGGCTGGCCGGCTAGGGAGTGGTCACCTCTTGGCTCAGGAAGGTCAGGGGGTGGCTAATGATGGTTAACCTCCAAGGGTAAGCAATGATGGAGGAGATTTTGTGGTTTAGGCCTAAAAAGGGGAATGAATCCCTTAATTTGGATATCCATTGGTCCATAACATGCTTTGGTGGATTTAGGGTGGTTTAGCCTGGTTCTTAGGAGGAGTTGAATGGCTGTGGAATCATAAAGTTGGTGGCTTTAAGGTGGCTAGGCCAATTTTGGTACAAGAGTTCATGTGGGTCAAAATGGCTAGATGTTTGGTTTAGGTTAGTCTAGCCATGTCAATTAGCCCAAATGATTGATCAACATTATTTAGTTGATTGTAATGAAGATTTTGGTGAAGGATTGAAATGATTTTGAGTACAATTGTGGGTGCAATTTGAAGGATTTTGGAATTTTGGTCACTTTGTGCATGTTGGGCTAAAATTGGGTCTAGATTGGGCTAGGCTTGGGCTAAGTCCAAATTGATTGTTAAAAAAATTGTCAATAGGAATGTCATGAAGTGTTTTCAACATAAACTGGGTGACAATTTTAGGGCTAAGATAATCAATTTGGTGGAATTTTTAGGTATGGCCAATTTGGGGCAAATTTTGGGTTTTTGGACTTGGGTCAAAATTAAATGAAATTGAAAATTCACCAAGGCTAATTAAAGGTCAAATTTGATGTGTAGGATTGTTATGAAGATTTTTCAACACAAATTGTAGCAAATTGAGTATGCTATGGAGTTCAATTTGGTGAGATTAAGTAATGTAGCCAAAATTGGGGTTTGACATAAATCAAAATTTGGCTCAAAACATGGGCCAATTAAGCTTATATTTGATTTAAATTGGTCACATGGAAGGTGAATTTGAGTTTAGGATTGAAACTGGGAGAAATTAGGACCAAATTAATGGACATTTGAGGTAAATTTGGGGAAATTTTGCCTTTTAAAGGAAATTTGGGGGTTTTAGTCAAAATGATCAAATTGGTCAAATTGGGTCCAATTAAGGGGTCCAAATGGGTTTTGGAAACATTTGGAGTGATTTTCGAGATTTTGGGAAAGTTTGGGGTGTCAAAGGTATTTTTATAATATTGGCAATTTTGTGGGGGTATTTTGATAAATTTGGATTTTTTTGGGTAGTTTTGGGTAATTTAGGTATTTTCAAAAGTTTTTAAATGAGTTTTGAACAAATTTGCATGTTTTGGGTGAATTTGAGAATTTTGGCCAAATTTAGGGCTCCAAGGGTATCTAGGTAATTTGCGAGATTTTGGGGCAAAATGCCAAGTTGAATATTTTAGGTAGAGTTGGGGAGCTAATCACCATAAATGAGCTATGGACTAATGAAAACCTTAATTGGGTCCTCTATGTACTGGTCTTAGCTAAACCCTAGCCTAGGGCTAGTGGATTTAGGGGACCATCTACATGAGTCTCCCAAAAGATCAAGGGATCAAAGTCAACAAATACTAGGTTTAGAGTTGTGAGGGATTGTGAGTGAGAGTGAGTGTAGTGAGTGAAAGTGAGAACCTTAGCCCCAGCACCTAGGGTCAACTCTAAGGTCAAATAGTCCTATGGGGACTCATCTTGAGCTCTCCCATACTAACCCCACCTACTAAGTGCTAAAGGGTATGACCAATATGTAAAGCTTCAAGTTGAGCAAAGAGTAGTGTAGAATTTCTAATGGTGAGGGTTTCTTTTCTAGTTTTCTAGAAATAGTCAACAGGAAAGTCCTATGGCTTGTCCTTAGGCTACTAAAGAGGAAAAACTAAACCTCAACTAAAAGTGAGGTCAATAGTGCTAGACCCCTGGGTGCCTAGGCGCCAACCTCTCACTTGGACAATCCGAGAGGTCAGCACCTAGAAACCAACCACTAGGTGCTTAGGCACCACAATGCTAGATCCATAAGTGCTTAGGTGCCCATGTCTTCTACAACATGCAGAGAGATTGGCGCCTAGGCGTCAGCAACTGCCTGGAGCTCTTTTGGCATGTTCGAGAAGCTTGTCATGCGTTGTTGTGTAGAAGGCTATGGAGTGATTTTTATGCTTTGCAATAAATTCTATATATATACATGTATCAAGAACTTTGATTAGATTGATGATTGTGGAGGGAGTGATGAGAGTTGGTTATTTTAAGGGTTAGCTTGTCGTAGAATCCTTCTTCTTCTTCTAATGTATAGAATAGCGAGAGCCTTTAAGAGGAGCAGCTTAGGTTCAGGAGGAGTCTTGGTTAAGCATCTTCATGTCATTGAAATGGAGAGAAAGATAAGTCTTGTTTATCTATATCGTTTTATTTCATTAATAAACATTTGGATAGTAGATTTCTCTTGTTTCAATGAATTTGTGTGGTGTCTTTCTCACGCTTCTTGAGTAGATTTATTTACCTTACCTTATGATGATTAAGTAGGATGTAAAGGATTGGAAAGTTATTTTAAATTACTTTTAATTATTGAATGAGATGATTAAACTTTAGATCCTCATTTATTTTTCATTTTGGGCAATTGAAATGTTAGAATGTGTTGTGAACCTTAATGACTTGGAAGAGTTGTGGTAGAATCAACTAGTTTAGTCAGATTGAAATATAGGGTATAGGTTAATTTAAGGAGATGCAAATGTTAGGTAAATATGCTTTGACTGGTTAATTATGGGATATAAGGAATTAAAGTCATTTTAACCAATCTTCTTTATGCACTCGAGAGAGGTTCTAGAAGAGTGTTGCTCCTATTTGTCACTAGCCTATTATATGATTTGAATTTTACATTTCCTATGCTCTACTTACAACATTACAAGGGAGGGTATTTTTAGAACCTGATATTCATCAATTCAAGCCACATTAAGTAAGATTACTTGTATAGGATTCAAATTTGTTGTTTTTTGTGACACAATAAGTTAGATTATTGAACTTAAATTATTATAACTATTTAGGCTAGGACTAAAATCAGTAGACTAGAGCTTTTCTTATTTTGAGTTACCTCGTTCTATGTGGGATCTACATTCTGGACTCTAAAATCCAATATTATTGATTTGACATGTGCACTTGTGTGAGCCCCTAATGTATAGTAGCACCTGGAAGCAGTATCAACTTTACGAACGGAAGTGGATGCCTTATTGCTCCTCATAATAAGGCTTTGGTACACTTTTCCATCACTCACCCCAAGTTTCTCGTGAGTTCATTAGGATGAGCATGATTCATCGTCAAATCTAATCATATTTCACACTACATGATTTTGCATTTTCATTGTGTGCATCGCATGGTTTCAAAAATATGCATTAAAATTATTTATTTTTGTATGTGTTGTCAATCGACCACCACCATTGGTTCGATCGACACTATCTTTGTCCATTCGATCGATCGACCGCCATAGGACAGATCAATTTAATTGACCATCCTTCATTGATCAGCCACACACCTTAGTCAGATCAACCATCTTTGGTCCACTCGATCGATCGGTCACCACCGACTCGATTGCATTGATGGACCATCCTTCATCGATGGTCATACACCCTGGTTTGATTGACCATCTTCGATCCATTCAATCGACTAGTTGTCATTGGCTCGATTAAATAGATGGACCATCCTATATCGATAAAACTCACACCCATATTTGATAAACCATCTTCTATCCAATCGATTGATCGACCTCCACTAGCTCGATATTATCGATTGACCATCCCTAGTCAATGGGATGCACACCCTGTTCTAGTCGACCATCTTTGATCCATTTGATCGATCGACCACCAGCTCAATTGTATCAATCGATCATCCTTCATTGATCGGTCGCACACCTCAGTTTGATCGACCATCTTTGGTCCATTGACTGACCATCCTTCGTCGATCGATCACACACCCTGGCCTAATCGATCATCTTCAGTTTACCCAATTGATTGAACTCCATCGGCCAGAGCATATCAACCGACCATTCTATGCTGATCTGCTACCCATGATAGCTTGATCAACCACCTTGATTGGCGCCACCAATCGGTCAACAAAAGTTTGATCAACTAATCTACCTTTTTTTTCATTTGGTATGTTGTGATTGTTGCATACTCTCCACATTGCCTACACTATCATATCCACGCTTGCACACTATTGTGCACTCATGAGCATATAACCTGATATGGTTGCGATGAGTACTTGTGCCTCTCAGTGGCACGTTACTCTATATGTATTTGCTTTGTGGCATCCTTACGTCACTTTCCATCACATCACAGAAGGTAGGTACTTTCACTTCCTAATTTTGCATGCTTGCTTTCATAGCAACTTGTGTGCCCATAACTTGCATGGCTGAAGTCTTTTGTACTTGGACTTGTGTCTTTGCACACCTACCTCACACATTCACATGTCATGTGAATGGATGGCTTGTCACCAAGCCCATTCAGTGTGTAGTTCTCTCCAACGAGAATTATGTTGCCTTATCTCCTATAACACCTCTCCAGATTGTTGTAGGCATTCTCTTGAGTCGCTGCTCCTTGCATGCTCTTTCACCTACTATGTAACTGCTTCAAACTATCATAGGAACTTTCTAAAGCAATTTTCCTCGCACACTCTTTCACCTCCTACAGCACCACTTCAGACTATAGTTGGTATTTTCTTGAGTCACTGGTCCTCGCAGACTCTTTCACTTCTTACGACACCACTTCAGACTGTTGTAGTTACTTTCTCAACTTACTGCTCCTTGCACACTCTTTCACCACCTACAACACTGCTTTAGACTGTCATAGGTATTATCTCGTAACATTTCTCCTTGCACACTCTTTCATTTCCTAAGGCACCACTTCAAACTGTCATAGGTACATTTTTGAGTCATTGCTTCGTGCACACTCTTTCACTTCATATGGCACAGTTTCAGACTTCGTAGGTCCTTTCTTTTGTCACTACTCCTCACACACTCAATTATGGATGCCCATGTGATATGCACATCGAGCCTACCCAGCTTGTGTTTTCTCTCTAGCGATAAAATATGCATCCTCATTCTCTTTGTGTGTCTTGTATGTGCACCATCTCTTTTCTTATGGCACCACTTCTACATACCATAAGCATGCACATCGTATCACTTGGCATGAATCATGCTCCAAAGGCCTCTAAACAATCTATGTATGTGATGTGCGTCCACTTATTCATGTGGCTACCACCTAATATGGATCAATCCACAAAGGCCTTTGAATCCAATCAGCGTGAGAGTTACGTCACCCATGGAACCACCTTGGTATGTTACATGTGTGCCATATGTCTTGAGTTTTGCATTTGCACCCTTGCACCAGCAGCACATTCATCATGGTTTTATGCCACCATATACTAGTATCAAATGATTGTTATCTTGTGATCATTCTCACCTTGACAAAGCAATCACATTGCACTATACCACTTTACATTTGCATGTGCATTTTAAGTTATCTTGAGGAAGAATCTAGCTCATTAACTGAGTGACCCGTTTATCCACCTGAAAATTAGATGTTTTTAGTGTACATTTCATCATTATTTTATGTACATTTTTAATGATATTGCACTTTAAATTAAGGTATTATGCATGTTTTTTTCTTCAAGTACAAGAATGGACTTTTAGCAAAAATAGAGCAAAAATGCTGTCATTTGGAGACAAATTGAGCAAGGAAGAAAATTCTGGTTTGACACATTTTGATATGTCTTTCTATGCTTAATCTCATTTACATTTATCACATATTTTTGAATTAAATTACACTTTAAAGAAAGGTTACTTTAATGTCTATCTTATAGGTATATCAATTTGGGGCGCAATAGAGGTGAAACGGGGTGAAACGGTGGAGCTACCTACATGGTGGCATGTAGGTGCCCAAAATTGGCTCCTAGGCGCCAGTGATGACAAGAAAATAGTGCCTAGGCACCAGAAATCATCCAGTGGCGGTTTTGGATGGTTTTTGGTGGTTCTTAGACATTTTGGATTGCTTGCATGCCTTATTGAGTGATTAAATAAATCTAGACACTTGAAAAGGCTGTTGGATGAAGGGATTTGTCTCTTGGGGTGAAAGGGTGTGTCTTTTGGATGAAGAGATGTGTCTCTTGGAGAAAGAAGAGATTTTTGTGTCTCTTTAAATAAAGGGGTTGATGCCACTCATGAGAAGGATTTGAGTGTGTTTTAAGAGGAGTTTAAGAATAATTTTGGGGAGATTTTAGAGTGAGTTTATGGAGATTTAGATTTCTCCATTTTCTGGAGAGATTGGTGAGGATTTTGAGAGATATGATTAAGAAAGTATGAGCAGCGCATGGATCGACAGGAGACTTTGTTGAAGAGATTTTTTGTCTTTCTTTCAGAGGGAATAAATAAAGTGTTGCGCTCTTCATTATCTGGTAATTGTTGTAAACACTTTTTAGTGGATTTTATTTGATTTAAATGAATTTTTCTGTTGTGTTTTATCCATGCTTTGTAAGTAGTTTTCTTTACTCTTTTCTTTTAATATGAAGTAGTGACATGTGTAGGAAAATTTGTTTTATGATAGAATTATTTTTATTTTAATATGACGAGTAATATCTCTTTCATTTCATTGCAATAACTTAAGTTGCAATAAGTTATGTTAAAATATTTTGTAAGTGAAACTAAGACTGGGAGAGCGGTGATATCGCAACTAGAGTACACTCACATTGTCTGGTTGGCTATTACGAAATAATGTGAGCGACAATGCAACTTTTAAGAAAATATATTTCATAATTTGTTTCTATTATGAGTTTCTAGGTGATAGATAGTTGCATAAAACTAATAGAATGATATGTGTACCTATATGTTCGAAAGAGTGTAGGTAAACATATGTTCCTTGTTGGCACATCGTTTATTAGAGAATTTTATCAATTCTTATATTGCTTATGCAATGTTTTTCATTTTACTTTTTCTTTTCCAATGAATTGGATGCATGTTTAGGAATTTATATTTGCTTAGAAATTCTCTTATTTCATAAATGTGATGGTATTTTCACCGGCTCTTAATTTACTTTGCAAATTGATCACTTGTATTGTTAAAATTTGTTGAGAAACTTATAGACCCAAGAGGGCTAAGATTTCTCCAATTAGTGAGTACTACATTTCACTTTAGAAAAATCAGTAGCAATCGTCCGAGGGGGAGTGCAAATAAATAGAGAGATAAGATTTGACAGGCTAGATTCTTTTATTAATTTGGTCTAGAGTTTGGAATTAAGGATCACTAGTAAGTCATATAAAGATGGCACAGTGGGTAATCTAGGAGTGAGAGACTAGAACCTACCCAACACTACTATACATGTTGACACCAAGTTTAGATTAATCAATGTTCTTTACACAATAAAAAAGTAAAAAATATGTATGCTTCTATTTATTACTACTGCATTAAATTCTATGTATTTCATTCCTTCACATTTTCTATGTAGTTGCACTTGAGAATGGTAATTTTTATATCTCAAAATTCTCTAAACCAATTTATCCAGATAAATTGCCTTTAGAATTAATATTTGCATTTAGGAATAGTTGTTATCCTTACATTTAATATTTGCATTTAAGAGTAGTTGCTAGATAAAACACCATCTTAATCTACCTTCTAACCTAAGACTTGATAGTAGTAAACTAGGATTTCACCTAAGGGCTTTCTTACCATGCTTCTTTGTAGGATCGATATTGGGGTCATTAAAAAAAATCCTATATTACTAGAAACGATACATATACTTGCGCAATACCTTTAGTGTGTAAACTATTTATAAACTTTATGACATTTCAATTTTACACACTAGTCACTAAATATAAATTTGGGTCAAGTTTTTTGCCATCTTTTGGAAGCTAAATTACTGTGTAATTGCAGGTCAGGTCAAGCTTTTGGCGTCATTGCTGGGGAAGCTTTGGTAATAACTTTAGTATAATTTTTAGTTGAACCTGTAAGACTTAGATTTAGAAATTAAAATATTATTATATGTTGTGTTTAAATTATTTTTTGTTAAGTTTCAAGAAAAATCCAAAATTCCAAAAGTATTTTTATATCTATTCTATTAGTTAAGTTTTTAGATTTATATGCGTAGTTTAGGAGCTGCAGACCTTGAATCATAAAACTCAGAAATAGAGAGAACTGTTAGGAGGATTGGGAAGTTGAAAAGATCTTCAGAAGCTGTTGTAGAAATGATGAATTATTATGAAGATGGTATGTTGAATATTTTGACTTCTCAGGTTGCAGATATTTCAAGAAATTTGGATCATTATGGGATGTGTCAACCTTAAGAACCTCTATTCATTGAAGAAAACTCATTTGGACATTTGGTTGACACATCCCATAATGAGGGATAAAAAATGGAGAATGATGGTAGTAATAAAAGCAGAATCACCCATACCTCTAGTAGTTCCTCTCCTTGAAGAAAAAAACATATTCTTGTAAATTAAACAGCCAATGTCAATTGATTTGTTCATCTGTATGCAATAGTTCAATATGGCTCTGTCTCGAGTTACCTCACTAAACTGATTAGTGGGAAGCAATCTACCATAAATAAAATAATGCCATGCACGATAATGAAAATTTACTTTGAGAAAGAAAAGTTTACCCATCATCTATTCTTAATCTTCCGAATTCCATTACCATAAGTCAAAAATTGCATAATCTCGTCCAATTCCTCTTTAGTAGGATGAAACTCAGAATAGAAACAAGTAGGAACACTATGCAGCTTATAAATGTGATTTATCTGAACATAACTTATATCCACATATTGCCCTCTCACATAAACTAAATCATCAAATTCATCAAGTAAATTCGCATAGAATTCTCTAACCACAGATATCACAGTGATGACTGTGAAATAGCAAAAACTCTCGCAATATCGCTTTGTAATCATATATTCAATCATTCCACCAGGACGAAGGAAACTTCATTTTGCAATAAATTTCTTAGATTGCAAATCGATGTATTGGTCTTGTGCTTTCATGCTAGCAAATTTTTTAGCATAAAAAACCCCCTTTCCTTTTCCTCTTTTCATTTTAAGAGCTATGACAAAATCTAGAAATTTCAAATAAAATTCTAATAAATCTCAAATATGTGAGTTTTAGGCTCCAACAAACACATTTTAAACTAAATAATCATTTACCTATGGATTTCTCACTATTTCCACTAAGTTTTGAAATTTTTAACCATACCTACAATGTGGAAGAAATCCATGGTGAAATAAAAAATTTCCTAAGCAAAGATAAAGAGCTTACCCAAATATGATGAAATCTAGAGTTTCAATTCTTTTCTCCAAGCAATTCAAGCACAAATCTTAGCCATAGAGGAGCAAAAATGTGAAAAATAGAAGAAGAAAACGAACCAAGGTAAAAAAAAATGACATCAATCGGTGATTCAGCCCCTAAAACTTGCTCTCGGGTTGGCTCGGCGCTATAACACCATTAAAATGCACCTAGAATTTTATGATTTTTTATACCATGATAGAGAATAGAAAATCTAAGATGTTTAAAGTCTAATTTTCCAATTTTAATGGCCATTTTTGGGTTCGAGAACATTCCAAAGTCAAACATTCAAATACTCAATTCATCACATAAGGTCTTCTTTTAACAACAGCATATAACTGGTTTTCTTATATTAATAATATTTTTAATACAAATGACACTACAAAATCATAAATATAAGCTAATACAACACAAAAACAACATCTAGAAGTTCTAAAGCTTTAACTAAGACAACACCGACACACTACACAGAAGAACTAGTTACTAACACATTTATCTTTCTATTGAATCACTTTAGGCCCAATTGTGATCAGAAATATCATTCACTTATTCACTCGCCAAACAAATCCAATCATAGGAATGATAGAAAGGAACAAAAGGAAATTCTGAAGCAAATTTCTCATCTATCCACTTGTTTGTGCTATACAGGGTCACTTGATTANGAGGACTAGAAAAGGAACGCTCTCCATTAGAAACTCTAAACCATTCTTTGCCCAACCTATAGTTTCACATATTGGTCCTAACCTCTAGCACTTAGTGGGTGGGGTCAATAGGGAGAACTCAAGGTGAGCTCTCATAAGACTGCTTTGTCTTAGAGCTGACCTTGGGTGTTGTTTGGTTCATTCACTTACACTCACTTTCACTCGCTTTCACTCATAACCCTAAGCTCAAATTTTGTTGACTTTGATCCATTGATCCTTTGTGAGACTCATGTAGATGGTCCCCTAGACCCACTAACCCTAGGCTGGGGTTTAGCTAGGAGCAGTACATAGAGGACCCAAATGAGGACTCCATTGGTCCATGGCTCACATAGAATGGTTGGCACCCTAATTTGAACAAAATAGCCAACTTGGCCTTTTACCCCCTAGACATTGCCAAAATTACCCAAATACCCCCAAACCCTAAGCTTGACCAAAATTCTCAATTTCAACCAAAATACCCAAAGTTGTTCAAAAGTCATTTCAAACCAACCAAATTACCCAAAACAACCCAAAATTACCAAAATACCCCCAAATTTGGCCAAAATTACAAAAAATGCCCTTGGTATCCCAAAGTTTCCCAAAACCTCTAAAATCAGCTCAA
>JXCR01134813.1:23526-39433 GCA_002079205.1 Phalaenopsis hybrid cultivar
AAAAAAAAAATCAACAATTAAGTCAATCACACCGATAACTATGAGTTGCCTCCTACAAAATGTTTGGTTTAACGTAGTCAGCCAGACATATCCAATGTTTTTAATCTGGTTGACCCAACATTAAGATCTCCTCAAATGTAGGACTATCTTCACTTATATAAGCTTTTAACCTATGTCAATTTATCTTAATTATCATTTCAGTCTTAGGGTCTTCAATATCAACAACTCTATTTAGATTAACTCTTATCCCAATAAATGGTCCTGGCCACCTGAACTTAAGTTTTCCTGGAAATAATTTTAATCTTGAATTTTATAATATAACTTCTTGTCCAGGCTCGAAATTCTTTTTCAAAATTCCTTGATTATGCCTCATTTTCATTTTCTTTTTATAAATTCTTGCATTCTCATAAAATTCATTCCTCGTCTCATCAAGCTCATTTAATTGTAGTAATCATTTTTCTCTAGCATTTTTCAGATTACAATTAAACTCTTTTATTGCCCAATAAGCTTTATGTTCTAATTAAACAAACAAATAACAGGCTTTCCCAAATATGAACATATATGGTGACATTTTTATAGGAATTTTTTAAACTAT
The DNA here is from genome assembly GCA_002079205.1 of Phalaenopsis hybrid cultivar. Lineage (NCBI taxonomy): Eukaryota > Viridiplantae > Streptophyta > Magnoliopsida > Asparagales > Orchidaceae > Phalaenopsis > Phalaenopsis hybrid cultivar. Next base: position 24,122 of record JXCR01134813.1, read on the forward strand.
TTTGTAAGCCCATAATGCAGAATCAAGTCTATCAGACCAATCTAATTTATTATGATTTATAGTCTTTTCTAATATTCTTTTAATTTATTGATTTGATACTTCTGTCAAACAACTAGTCTAAGGATATAAGTTGTGACAATTTGATGTTTGATTCCATATTTTTAAGTTACTATGTCAATTTTTCTATTCTTAAAATGACTTCCCCCATCTATAATGATTACTATCGGCATTCCAAAACAAGTAAAATATTTTTCCTAAAAAATTTTTCAACACTTTTAGCATAACATTGAGGTAAAACAATCACTTCATTCCATTTTGAAACATAATCCACAGCTATTAGACTATAAATTTTCCAGAAGATGACATAAATGGTCTCATAAAATCAAAATCTCAAATATTGCCTACTCTTTGACATTTATCACATGTTTTATATAATAATAAACATCTCTAAATAGTATAGGCAAATAAAATATAGATTACAAAATTTTAAATGCAGTTTTATCAACCCCAAAAAGTTTCCCCAAAGTCATATTTATGACACTTTATATAATTCCTTGGCTTTCTTCAATTGGCACACATATCTGAATAATTAAGTCTTTATATTGTTTATATAAATAAGGGTCATCCCAAAAATATTACTTAGAATCATAAATGAACTTTTTAGTTTAATGGTTATCAAGTTCGTAAGGTAAACTGTTACTAACAAAATAGTTTACAATATAAGCATAAAACGGAACTTGTCATTCATTAATTCCATATAATTATTCATTGAAAAAACTTTCACTAATTTCATCATTAAAATTATCATTTTCTTTTTCAAGCATTGACAAATAACCAGCTAATTATCAATACCCTTCCTATCCACAACTTAAAAATCAAACTCTTGCATTAGAAGGACCCATCTAATAAATCGTGGTTTTGCATCATTCTTTATCATTAAATACTTTATATCAGAATGATCAATATGCATAATACATTTGGTTCCAATAAGATAATGTCTGAATTTATCGAAAGCATATACTATAGCTAATAATTTCTTTTCAGTAGTAATGTAATTAATTTGAGCTTCATTAAGGATTTTACTAGCATAATATAATACTGTAAAACTTTTATCATATTTCTACCCTGATGGCCTCACTTTTAGTTGAGGTTTAGTTTTTCCTCTTTAGTAGTCTAGCGTCTAACCATAGGACTTTCCTGTTGACTACTCCTAAAGGACTAGAAAAAGAACGTTCACCATTAGAAACTCTAAACCATTCTTTGCTCAACCTAAAGTTTCACATATTGGTCCTAACCTCTAGCACTTAGTGGGTGGGGTCAATATGGGAGAACTCAAGGTGAGCTCTCATAAGACTGCTTTGTCTTAAAGCTGACCTTGGGTGTTATTATGGAGTTGGTTCATTCACTTACACTCACTTTCACTCCCTTTCACTCATAACCCTAAGCTCAAACTTTGTTGACTTTGATCCATTGATCCTTTGTGAGACTCATGTAGATGGTCCCCTAGACCCACTAACCCTAGGCTGGGGTTTAGCTAGGAGCAGTACATAGAGGACCCAAATGAGGACTCCATTGGTCCATGGCTCACATAGAATGGTTGGCACCCTAATTTAAACAAAATAGCCAACTTGGCCTTTTACCCCCTAGACATTGCCCAAATACCCCCAAACCCTAAGCTTGACCAAAATTCCAAATTTCACCCAAAATACCCAAAGTTGTTCAAAAGTCATTTCAAACCATTTCAAACCAACCAAATTGCCCAAAACAACCCAAAATTACCAAAATACCCCCAAATTTGGCCAAAATTACAAAAAATGCCCTTGGTATCCCAAAGTTTCCCAAAACCTCTAAAATCAGCTCAACTGTCCCCAAAACCAATTTGGATCCTTCAATTGAACCCAATTTGATCAATTTGACAATTTTGACCAAAACCCCCAAATTGCCTTTAAAGGCTCAATTACCCCAATTCATCTCAAATGTCCATCATATTGATCCCAATTTCCCCCAATTTCAATTCTAAACTTGAAGTAATCATGCCTCATTTTATACTAACCCCAAGCTTAATTGACCTATGCTTTGAGCTCAATTTTGATCCAAACCAAAAACCCCAATTTTGACCATATGACCCAATCCTACCCAATTGAACCCCATAGCCCACTCAATTGCCTCAAATTAGATCCCAAGCTCTTCCTAACATTTCTACTAATCAAATTGAGCCCTCAATTGACCTTGCTCAAGCCTCAATTCCACTCAATTTTAGCCCAAATAAAAAATCCCCAAATTTGCCCCAATTTAGCCACATGTCCAAGTGTCACCTAATTGGATGCCCAAACCCTAAAATTGACACCCAATTAATATTTAGAACTCTTCATGATATCCCTCTAGACCATTTTCAATTATCAATTTGAACTTAGCCCAAAGCTCAAGTCTAACCCAACACTCTCAAAATTGACTAAATGCCAAAATCTGTCAAATTAAACCTCCAAATCAATTCAAAATCACTTCAAAACAATCATCCAAACCAAATTGATCAATCAATTGAGCTCAATGTCATGGCTAGCCTAACCTAAACCCAACTTCAAGCCAATATGACCCAAATTGAACCCATGCACCAAAATTGACTTAGTCATGCCTAAATGACCAAATTAATGACACCACAACTACCAAATGGAGCTTAGTGACTAGGCTAGACCCACCTAGCCCACCCTATTTGAGCTTTGGACCAATGGTCTCTTGATTTATGGGATTTCACCCAATTTATGGCCTAAACAAAAATATTCTCACCATCATCACTAACCATTAGTGGTTAACCATCACAAACCCTCTCATGGCTCCGTTGACTTCTCTAGCCCCCACCCTTAGCTCTGCCAACCAGCCTGGTGGCCGCAAAACCCTAAAATCAAGAGCCACCATCCTTAAATCAAAACCCAAAGCACCCATCCAAGCTACCTATCTTTGATTGGCTCCTAGCACTTTGAAGGCCTCCACCCAGCTCTACATTGCACCCAATTTGAAGCCCTGAGTTCCACCCTAGGCCATTTTATTTAAACCCCCCATGGAAAAAAAAGAGAGAAATCTAATTTCCTTGGGGGAAACTTTGTCAAATTGTTCCCTCTTAGTCATTTCCCCCATCACTTGAGCTCAATTTTTGAGCTCAAAATCAGGACAAATTTTGGACATCCTCAAAACTCCNCAAAAAAGAGAGAAATCTAATTTCCTTGGGGGAAACTTTGTTAAATTGTTCCCTCTTAGCCATTTCCCCCATCACTTGAGCTCAATTTTTGAGCTCAAAATCAGGACAAATTTTGGACATCCTCAAAACTCCCCCAAACTTCAAATTGAACTGCTCTTGAGCTTCCCTAGAGCAAGAGAGGAAGATTCCCATTGAAATCTCCCTCTGTTGAGCTCTCTAAGCCACTCCTAAACCAAGGTCGCTCCCCATTTCATTGAACTTCTTCTTGGAGCTTACACTAGGGGAAACCAACATATACAAGAGGTTTGTTGGACTCCATCAAAACTTCTACAAGCATTTAATTGATGCCTCTCCTCTCAGACAAAGGTGTTGACCATTAACCCTAATCTTGAGTTCGATTTTCACCAAATGTGAAGTGAAGTTTGATTTCATAGCATTGTGTTCTCCTTGAGTAGATGGAGGTGTAGGTTTAAACCCCATGTGATTTAGTTGAGTATCTAGTAAGATCTTAGGTCTAGAAGTTTAATGGTTCACAGGCTCTGGTTATCGGGGACGATGACAGAGAGCCGTCTGATCAAGCGTGTATTAAATGGATGGTCAAGATCAAGCCAGATGGAGTCTTCGTGCATGGACAGCGGGAGACGTGGCTGCTGAGTCAGATGGAGGCACCAAACCAGGGGATGTCGCGTGGATCTTCGGAGCCATCGCTCATTTACGTGGGGCTGACTGGGATAAATAGAAAATTAAGGATTTATTGATTTAAATAAATGTCTGATCTTTGAAAAATCATAACTTTGTGTAGAAAAATTATAAAATTAAAAGAAAAATACCCTCTTGCTCAGTGAACATAGGAGAATATTATGGACCAAAAATAAAAATTATTTGTCAAGTATGTGTTTTTTTTTAATTAAATACTCTCTGAGGTATTTTAATACATTATGATTAAATACGAATCACTATGGTTTGAAATTCTTAGGGTTGATTCCTTATGACAAAGGGCACCTCCTCTGATTTTTCCAAAGTCAGAGAGCACATATGTCCTTCTAACCCTAATTTTCATGCCTAAATGACTATTTTGGTTTTATTTAATCATATAAATGAAGATATTCCTCAAAAAATTATGGAATCAATTTTGTTAGGTTTCCTATGGTTAGAGGAGCTTAGGAAAATTATTTTGATGAATTGAATAATTTTGTATATTTTTGTTATTAATTAAATATTTTTACCTTGTATTAATTTATTTAAATAAAATATAAATAAAAAATTGACAAAATCAATTCCACATTATTTATAAAAATTATTTTAACTAACTATAAAAATTTCAAATTTATGTAGGTTTATTTGACCATTAAAGTGAATTTTGTAAGTAAAGATAGTATTTTTGCATAATATAAATTATATTAAATTAAATAAACTTAAAAAATTATGAAAAATTGTTTTTTAAGTTCCTTGTCATTAGGGGAATTCAATAAAAATAAAATCTATTTTTGTGAAAAAAATTTATTTTTAAACTATATTTTGATATAAAAATAATAAAAATTTCCAAAAAAATAAAAAAAGTAGTTAAAAATGTGTGCAATTGTTCCCTAATCACTTGGGACCCCTTAAAAAATTTTTTTTTTCTATTTTTTTCTAAATTAAAATAAAATTCTAAAGGCCTAAGATGTATTTTTTTTATTTTCTAATAAAATAATCATAATAAATTCAAAATAAATCATAAAAATATAAAAATTTATTCCTCCAAGTTTCTTGGACTTATGAGGGTTTAATAAATATTTAAAAGTGATTTTTGAAGATTTAAACATGTTTTTTTGTATTTAAATTATCATTAAAAATGACCTTTAAATAATTATAATAATTACAATGTTATTCAAAAAATCATGAAATTTTGTCTAAATATTCTTCTGACCTAGAAAATCCCCCAATAATTTTCCCATAAATTAGAAATTCACTTTGATTAATTAAATAAATTATCATTGAAAAATTATATTTTTGGGTTAAAATAATTATTTTAAATTAAATCAAATTTTGAACAATCACACTCTCCTCCCTGATATTNCCCCATAAATTAGAACTTCACTTTGATTCTTCACTTTGATTAATTAAATAAATTATCATTGAAAAATCATATTTTTGGGTTAAAATAATTATTTTAAATTAAATCAAATTTTGAACAATCACACTCTCCTCCCTGATATTTTAATTAATCCATGGATGGGATACTCAAAGATTTTCAAGGCCATTAGAATTTTGCTTGAAGAATTATAAGATGGAAAGCCCAAGGGGCGAAGTGGTAATTTTAGATTTTGGTGCGTTAATCAAAATTTAGGATTAAGCATTAGGAATGGGTAATTTTGATCCTTAATGAAGGTATTGGAGGATTGAAGTGTGATGGGTTGAAGGTAGAANAGGGCGAAGTGGTAATTTTAGATTTTGGTGCGTTAATAAAAATTTAGGATTAACCATTAGGAATGGGTAATTTTGATCCTTAATGAAGGTATTGGAGGATTGAAGTGTGATGGGTTGAAGGTAGAAACTCACTTACAACCTTTNCCCCTTTAGGTAGGTCCAGTGAAGCCAATTTTTGATTAGGCATCTCCTCAAGCTTCTCCTCACCTTTATTTTATATTTTTTCTTGTCTTTTCTCTTTTTCATTTGGATTGCTTTCAATCCTATATATTATTCTTTTCTTTTCAGGGATTGTTGTCAATCCTTTCTTTTTCCTTTTTCAAGTGAGGATTACTATATCTGGATAGCCTTTAATGATTTTGAACATCACCTTTCTTTCCCTAAATTTGAAACTCAAAGCATTCCTTTACCTTATAAATATTTCATAGCTTTTACATCATTGAGCCCTTGTTTTCTTCTCAAATGAATTTCCAGATTCTTAATACTTCAAAATATAGTTTCCTTTACTTTAAAATAGTAACTATGAGTCTTATTCTTTTATACTGAATATCTTAATCTACAAATTAATTTTCATCACAAAAATATTCCTTTAAATATACCATAATATTTAAATATCTACAAAATTTAGTTCTCTGAATTAAATTCACTATATAAAATCATATTAATAATTTTTTAAAATATTTAAATTGAGAACATCTAATAGTTAATCTTTTTCTCCCCTCCCCCAAACTTAAAATTTTCAATATGGAATGATACAGGTGGAAAGAAAAATTCTAAATATAAATCATANGCACCAAAAACTTGAGAACGGTTATAGATTCAATAAAAATGTATATATATATATATATATATATATATATATATATATACAATACTCAATAATGGTAAAATCACACTTATCAATGCAAGCATATGTATCACTCAAGTAATACAGGGCTCTAATGGAGTCCTAGATATCAATCCTATAGGGATTAATATTAATAACTCTTAAATATTGGCTACGAACTAAGATTTTAGAAAATCAAAACTTAATCACAATAATATAGTTCAAATTGCTTATCTATCACTAATAGACAATTGAAATAAATATGTAATTTTNGCTCAAGTAATACAGGGCTCTAATGGAGTCGTAGATATCAATCCTACAGGGATTAATATTAATAACTCTTAAATATTGGCTACGAACTAAGATTTTTGAAAATCAATACTTAATCACAATAATATAGTTCAAATTGCTTATCTATCACTAATAGACAATTGAAATAAATATGTAATTTTAATAACTCTTAAATAAGATTCTATTAATAAAGTTTCTAATGTGAAATTCAATATATAAGAAAGCATCATTCTCCTTGTCAAGAAATTAAAGTGAATCGATAAAGTAAATACTTTCAAATTAGATTGTGTCAAATAGGAGCATACATATTCTTTACCCTTTGGTCCAGGCATAAAGAACATTGACTAATCCTATGCTTGGTTACTGAATTTGCGGCTAGACTGGGAGGATACTGACTCTCACTTTGGAGCTCCCACGTTCCCCTCACCTGAGGGCTAACATCTACACTTCAGCACCCAAACGATACGACCGAATTGAGAATTTTAGTCTGTCACTCTAAAATCTCCAATTCTACGCCCGATAATTTTATTTTCTTATTTATTTGCACCCAACTTCCAAGGGCTTTGACCTCCCTGAATCTTAGATGTAATCTTCACTTTAGTTGTAAAACTCAACATATTTTAACAAATCAATTGGCCATATTAAAAGTAAATTAAGATTGAAGTGAAAAGATCATCACAACTTCTTTAACTTTTTCATGGCTCAACCAATTCAAATCACAATTTCACAAAATCTCAAGATAAGGAAAAACACAGAGAAAACTACTAAGAACTCATAGAGAAGATACAACAAAACACGGAATTTATATATAAAAGCAAATTCATACAAACTACAACAAGTAAATAACACTTATCTTTAATTCCTCCCCAAGTAAACTCCTCGAAGTTTCTCTGAATCTCTTTCTTTCTTTACAGCACACAGAATTCTTCTTCGAAGCGGCAAGGAGGAAGAAATCGTACACAGAATTCCTCTTTGAAGTAGCAAGGAGGAAGAAATCTCTCACTTTCCCTCCACTCTTAGCACATAGAATTCCTCTTTGAAGCGGCAAGGAGGAAGAAATCTCTCACTTTCCCTCCACTCTTACAATGCACGAAATTCCTCTTCGAAGTAGCAAGGAGGAAGAAATCTCTCACTTTCCCTCCACTCTTACAATTAAATTCCTCTTCAAAGCGGCAAGGAGGAAGAAATCTCTCACTTTCCCTCCACTCTTACAAACTTAAAGAGTTCCTCACAATATTGGAACCTTTCTAACCTCTATGAACTCTCTCTAGCACCTCCTATTTCTCTTTGAAGTAGCAAGGAGGAAGAAATCTCTCACTTTCCCTCCACTCTTACAATCTCTCGAAAATTCTTCTTCAAAGCGGCAAGGAGGAAGAAATCTCTCACTTTCCCTCCACTCTTACAATCTCTCGAAGCAATTCCTTTTTGAAGTAGCAAGGAGGAAGAAATCTCTCACTTTCCCTCCACTCTTACAATCTCTCGAAAATTCCTCACTAATATTGGAATTTTTCTAATCTCTAGGAACTCTCCTAGCACTTCCTTTACTCCCTATATTCTTTCCCTCGGAAAGGAGGAAGAAATCTCTCACTTTCCCTCCACTCTTACAATCTCTCAAAGAATTCCTCACAATGTTACACTCTACTGGAAATTCTATACACTAATGGTAACCTCCAAGGCCTCTAGCACTCTTCTATTTTTGGCCAAGACACTCTAATAAATTCTCTATACACTAATGGAACCTCTAAATTCCTCTTCAAAGCGGCAAGGAGGAAGAAATCTCTCACTTTCCCTCCACTCTTACAAACTTAAAGAGTTCCTCACAATATTGGAACCTTTCTAACCTCTATGAACTCTCTCTAGCACCTCCTAAAAAAATTCTTCTTCAAAGCGGCAAGGAGGAAGAAATCTCTCACTTTCCCTCCACTCTTACAATCTCTCGAAGCAATTCCTTTTTGAAGTAGCAAGGAGGAAGAAATCTCTCACTTTCCCTCCACTCTTACAATCTCTCGAAAATTCCTCACGGAAAGGAGGAAGAAATCTCTCACTTTCCCTCCACTCTTACAATCTCTCAAAGAATTCCTCACAACTAACCATAAATTAAACTCTTTACACACTACTGGAACCTCCTGGGCACTGTTCTCCCTCCTCAATTTTCAACCAAAATCTTCTTTTAAAGTTGTAGAAGAGTTTTCCCAAGAGTTGCCTAAGCATCCCTTAAAAAATCATCCACATTCAATGCACCTGTTGAGATAACCACCGATCTCGCCGTTGGCGGCCTCGAGGGTGCCATCGGCGGGCTTTTAAAATATTTGATCTGGACTCTCGCGAAAATCTCGTCGTCGGCGCCCTAGTTCAAACCTTCATATTTTGGTCATTTTCGCTCCAAATTTACTCCTTTTTGCATCTTTTTGCTCCAATGACCATAATTCATCATACCTGCAACCAAACATCAAAAATACCTTTCTTTAAAGTGTGATATCATCAAAATCAGTGTAAAATAGGTATGAAAATCTCAACATATTTTTCTTTGGTCAAAATCTCCCAACTTAACTATTACTTGTCCTTTAGTAATTTTAGTGCTACATAAAAGTTATGATCTATTCTAGTAAAGTTTTAATTCAGAAATACTATAAGTTTGATTTAAGTAAATACCATAGTGAGATTTTTAGAAAAAANCTTATTCAATGCTTGAAAAGGAAAATGATAATTTTAATGATGAAATTAGTGAAAGTTTTTTCAATGAATAATTATATGGAATTAATGAATGACAAGTTCCGTTGTATGCTTATATTGTAAACTATTTTGTTAGTAACAGGTTACCTTACAAACTTGATAACCATTAAACTAAAAAGTTCATTTATGATTCTAAGTAATATTTTTGGGATGACCCTTATTTATATAAACAATATAAAGACTTAATTATTCAGACATGTGTGCCAATTGAAGAAAGCCAAGGAATTATACAAAGTGTCATAAATCTGACTTTGGGGAAACTTTTTGGGGTTGATAAAACTGCATTTAAAATTTTATAATCTATATTTTATTTGCCTATACTATTTAGAGATGTTTATTATTATATAAAACATGTGATAAATGTCAAAGAGTAGGCAATATTTGAGATTTTGATTTTATGAGACCATTTATGTCATCTTCTGGAAAATTTATATTCTAATAGCTGTGGATTATGTTTCAAAATGGAATGAAGTGATTGTTTTACCTCAATGTTATGCTAAAAGTGTTGAAAAATTTTTTAGGAAAAATATTTTACTTGTTTTGGAATGCCGATAGTAATCATTATAGATGGGGGAAGTCATTTTAAGAATAGAAAAATTGACATAGTAACTTAAAAATATGGAATCAAACATCAAATTGTCACAACTTATATCCTTAGACTAGTTGTTTGACAGAAGTATCAAATCAATAAATTAAAAGAATATTAGAAAAGACTATAAATCATAATAAATTAGATTGGTCTGATAGACTTGATTCTGCATTATGGGCTTACAAAATAGTTTAAAAAATTCCTATAAAAATGTCACCATATATGTTCATATTTGGGAAAGCCTGTTATTTGTTTGTTTAATTAGAACATAAAGCTTATTGGGCAATAAAAGAGTTTAATTGTAATCTGAAAAATGCTAGAGAAAAATGATTACTACAATTAAATGAGCTTGATGAGACGAGGAATGAATTTTATGAGAATGCAAGAATTTATAAAAAGAAAATGAAAATGAGGCATAATCAAGGAATTTTGAAAAAGAATTTCGAGCCTGGACAAGAAGTTATATTATAAAATTCAAGATTAAAATTATTTCCAGGAAAACTTAAGTTCAGGTGGCCAGGACCATTTATTGGGATAAGAGTTAATCTAAATAGAGTTGTTGATATTGAAGACCCTAAGACTGAAATGATAATTAAGATAAATTGACATAGGTTAAAAGCTTATATAAGTGAAGATAGTCCTACATTTGAGGAGATCTTAATGTTGGGTCAACCAGATTAAAAACATTGGATATGTCTGGCTGACTACGTTAAACCAAACATTTTGTAGGAGGCAACTCATAGTTATCGGTGTGATTGACTTAATTGTTGATTTTTTTTTTTGTGATGAGTTTTTGATGTAAGTTTGAGTCTTACATGATTATGTTAGCACAAAACATTATTATATTAATGGAATTGAAGATTCAAAGAAAGAAATTTGGATTTTGAGAAAGTTGGCCTGACGCTAAAGCGCCACAGTTCGAGTAACTTCCTTGGAACCGCCAAAGTTCGGTTTTCTTCCCTGTTTTTCTCTATAAATCAATCTAGGACGGGAAGGGAAGTGTTTCTTTGAGATTTATTAGCATTTTGGTGAGATTTGAGAGTGGAGAAAGCAATTTCTACTTTAAGGATCATGGAGAGCAATGATAATGAGAGATTTGAAGATAAGAAGATGGTGCACATGGATGCTCAGACGTATTTCAACGAATTTCTTGCACTGAGTTTGGAGAGACTTATGGACAAATTTGAGAGAACTGTAGGTGAGATCTCTTAATTGCACACCAAACTTGAAAAATTAATCCACTAATATGAGCATTTGGATTGACAGTTGAAATTCCAATTCAACAATTTGACATGTTTTCAAGATAATCAAGTGACCCTGTATAGCACAAACAAGTGGATAGATGAGAAATTTGCTTCAGAATTTCCTTTTGTTCCTTTCTATCATTCCTATGATTGGATTTGTTTGGCGAGTGAATAAGTGAATGATATTTCTGATCACAATTGGGCCTAAAGTGATTCAATAGAAAGATAAATGTGTTAGTAACTAGTTCTTCTGTGTAGTGTGTCGGTGTTGTCTTAGTTAAAGCTTTAGAACTTCTAGATGTTGTTTTTGTGTTGTATTAGCTTATATTTATGATTTTTTAGTGTCATTTGTATTAAAAATATTATTAATATAAGAAAACCAGTTATATGCTGTTGTTAAAAGAAGTCCTTATGTGATGAATTGAGTATTTGAATGTTAGACTTTGGAATGTTGTCGAACCCCAAAATGGCCATTAAAATTGAAAAATTAAACTTTAAACATCTTAGATTTTCTGTTCTCTATCATGGTATAAAAAATCATAAAATTCTAGGTGCATTTGAATGGTGTTATAGCGCCGAGCCAACCAGAGAGCAAGTTTTAGGGGCTGAATCACCGATTGATGTCATTTTTTTTACCCTGGTTCGTTTTCTTCTTCTATTTTTCACTTTTTTTCTCCTCTATGGCTAAGATTTGTGCTTGAATTGCTTGGAGAAAAGAATTGAAACTCTAGATTTCATCATATTTGGGTAAGCTCTTTATCTTTGCTTTGGAAATTTTTTATTTCACCATGGATTTCTTCCACATTGTAGGTATGGTTACAAATTTCAAAACTTAGTGGAAATAGTGAGAAATCCATAGGTGAATGATTATTTAGTTTAAAATGTGTTTGTTGGAGCCTAAAAATCACATATTTGAGATTTATTAGAATTTTATTTGAAGTTTCTAGATTTTGTCATGGCTCTTAAAATGAAAAGAGGAAAAGGAAAGGGAGTTTTTATACTAAAAAATTTGCTAGCATGAAAGCACAAGACCAATACATCGATTTGCAATCTAAGAAATTTATTGCAAAATGAAGTTTCCTTCGTCCTGGTGGAATGATTGAATATATGATTACAAAGCGATATTGCGAGAGTTTTTGCTATTTCACAGTCATCACTGTGATATCTGTGGTTAGAGAATTCTATGCGAATTTACTTGATGAATTTGATGATTTAGTTTATGTGAGAGGGCAATATGTGGATATAAGTTCTGTTCAGATAAATTACATTTATAAGCTCATAGTGTTCCTACTTGTTTCTATTCTGAGTTTCATCCTACTAAAGAGGAATTGGAGGAGATTATGCAATTTTTGACTGATGGTAATAGAGTTTGGAAGATTAAGAATAGGTGATGGGTAAACTTTTCTTTCTCAAAGTAAATTTTTATTATCGTGCATTATGGTAGATTGCTTCCCACTAATCAGTTTAGTGAGGTAACTCGAGACAGAGCCATATTGAACTATTGCATACAGATGAACAAATCAATTGACATTGGCTGTTTAATTTACAAGAATATGTTTTTTTCTTCAAGGAGAGGAACTACTAGAGTTATGGGTTATCCTGCTTTTATTACTACCATCATTCTCCATTTTTTATCCCTCATTATGGGATGTGTCAACCAAATGTCCAAATGAGTTTTCTTCAATGAATAGAGGTTCTTAAGGTTGACACATCCCATAATGATCCAAATTTCTTGAAATATCTGCAACCTGAGAAGTCAAAATATTCAACATACCATCTTCATAATAATTCATCATTTCTACAACAGCTTCTGAAGATCTTTTCAACTTCCCAATCCTCCTAACAGTTCTCTCTATTTCTGAGTTTTATGATTCAAGGTCTGCAGCTCCTAAACTACGCATATAAATCTAAAAACTTAACTAATAGAATAGATATAAAAATACTTTTGGAATTTTGGATTTTTCTTGAAACTTAACAAAAAATAATTTAAACACAACATATAATAATATTTTAATTTCTAAATCTAAGTCTTACAGGTTCAACTAAAAATTATACTAAAGTTATTACCAAAGCTTCCCCAGCAATGACGCCAAAAGCTTGACCTGACCTGCAATTACACAGTAATTTAGCTTCCAAAAGATGGCAAAAAACTTGACCCAAATTTATATTTAGTGACTAGTGTGTAAAATTGAAATGTCATAAAGTTTATAAATAGTTTACACACTAAAGGTATTGCGCAAGTATATGTATCGTTTCTAGTAATATAGGATTTTTTTTAATGACCCCAATATCGATCCTACAAAGAAGCATGGTAAGAAAGCCCTTAGGTGAAATCCTAGTTTACTACTATCAAGTCTTAGGTTAGAAGGTAGATTAAGATGGTGTTTTATCTAGCAACTACTCTTAAATGCAAATATTAAATGTAAGGATAACAACTATTCCTAAATGCAAATATTAATTCTAAAGGCAATTTATCTGGATAAATTGGTTTAGAGAATTTTGAGATATAAAAATTACCATTCTCAAGTGCAACTACATAGAAAATGTGAAGGAATGAAATACATAGAATTTAATGCAGTAGTAATAAATAGAAGCATACATATTTTTTACTTTTTTATTGTGTAAAGAACATTGATTAATCTAAACTTGGTGTCAACATGTATAGTAGTGTTGGGTAGGTTCTAGTCTCTCACTCCTAGATTACCCACTGTGCCATCTTTATATGACTTACTAGTGATCCTTAATTCCAAACTCTAGACCAAATTAATAAAAGAATCTAGCCTGTCAAATCTTATCTCTCTATTTATTTGCACTCCCCCTCGGACGATTGCTACTGATTTTTCTAAAGTGAAATGTAGTACTCACTAATTGGAGAAATCTTAGCCCTCTTGGGTCTATAAGTTTCTCAACAAATTTTAACAATACAAGTGATCAATTTGCAAAGTAAATTAAGAGCCGGTGAAAATACCATCACATTTATGAAATAAGAGAATTTCTAAGCAAATATAAATTCCTAAACATGCATCCAATTCATTGGAAAAGAAAAAGTAAAATGAAAAACATTGCATAAGCAATATAAGAATTGATAAAATTCTCTAATAAACGATGTGCCAACAAGGAACATATGTTTACCTACACTCTTTCGAACATATAGGTACACATATCATTCTATTAGTTTTATGCAACTATCTATCACCTAGAAACTCATAATAGAAACAAATTATGAAATATATTTTCTTAAAAGTTGCATTGTCGCTCACATTATTTCGTAATAGCCAACCAGACAATGTGAGTGTACTCTAGTTGCGATATCACCGCTCTCCCAGTCTTAGTTTCACTTACAAAATATTTTAACATAACTTATTGCAACTTAAGTTATTGCAATGAAATGAAAGAGATATTACTCGTCATATTAAAATAAAAATAATTCTATCATAAAACAAATTTTCCTACACATGTCACTACTTCATATTAAAAGAAAAGAGTAAAGAAAACTACTTACAAAGCATGGATAAAACACAACAGAAAAATTCATTTAAATCAAATAAAATCCACTAAAAAGTGTTTACAACAATTACCAGATAATGAAGAGCGCAACACTTTATTTATTCCCTCTGAAAGAAAGACAAAAAATCTCTTCAACAAAGTCTCCTGTCGATCCATGCGCTGCTCATACTTTCTTAATCATATCTCTCAAAATCCTCACCAATCTCTCCAGAAAATGGAGAAATCTAAATCTCCATAAACTCACTCTAAAATCTCCCCAAAATTATTCTTAAACTCCTCTTAAAACACCCTCAAATCCTTCTCATGAGTGGCATAAACCCCTTTATTTAAAGAGACACAAAAATCTCTTCTTTCTCCAAGAGACACATCTCTTCATCCAAAAGACACNCCGCCAAACAAATCCTATCATAGGAATGATAGAAAGGAACAAAAGAAAATTCTGAAGCAAATTTCTCATTTATCCACTTGTTTGTGCTATACAGGGTCACTTGATTATCTTGAAAACATGTCAAATTGTTGA
>JXCR01134814.1:2693-22883 GCA_002079205.1 Phalaenopsis hybrid cultivar
GGGTGTGGTGGAGAGGAGAAATCGCACCGTGATGGGCACCGCGAGAAGCTTGCTTAAAAGCATGCAAGTCCCGNTTTTTTTGGGCTGTTATTTCCTAAATCTTAACTATAAGGCGATACTCAATGTCGACCTCACTTTTGTGAGGGTCCACCTGCTCACTTCCACATAACCTCCAGACTATGATTATGCTCCTGAGGGCCTCATAAAAACAACCCAAGCCTCCCCAATACATAGGACATGTCTTGAGTTCAAAAAACCTAGAAACCTTCTCGTGAACCTTTGGGACCACCATCACACCCGAATTCACCATGGGAAAGAGGTCTACCCAAATTGATCTCTAGCCTCACCTATGACCTCCCCAAACCCTAATAAACCCTAAAAATCAACCTAAATCCTAACAGACCCTTTTGATTCGAAGACTTGGTGGCACCATGGGTAGTCAAAACCAGTTGGGCATAGCCCAACTTTGGCCAATTCTTGACCAATTGACCACATTGCCACACAATTGAACCACACCTAAAGTGGCCATGAAATCAAACCACTTAGGGTCTAAAATTGACACAATTGGGCCAACCTTTATAGTTCACCTAATTTTTTAATTAGGTGGATTATGAAAATCCCTTAAGATCTAAACCTTAGGACTGAACCCAACAAATTATGTTAGCCCAAACCCTAAATCTCTAAACACAAGCCCATGGCCCAATTTCGTTAGCCCATTACATATGGGCTAACCACAACTTACGATGACCCAACATAACCCACTGTGATCCATTATGACATTCCAATTTAAATTAAGATTAATTAAAATAAAATCGAGCATGGGATAACCACTAAAAGACAAACTCAAGGCCACCCATGTTCATACGTTGGGGAACTAAATCAGGCCAAAATTAGGTCAAGCTAGACCAAACCTAGCTTAGCCACCCCACCAAAAGTCTTCCCAATCAAGCCAAGCACCCTCTTATGCCTCCTCCACTCCCATTGACACCACCATGGTTAAGACACGGAGAAATGAAAAAGCCTTCTCCCCATTGCCAAAAGTCTCTAATACTCCTATAGAAATTCTTCGAGGAATCGCCTAAGTTTGTCAATAGAGCCCCACACCTCTCATGAGAGGGGGTTAGAGGCTTGAGAGAGAACTTAAAATTTTGAGAATGAGCTGAAGTCCAACACTACCCCGGTCACCATCTATCGTCGTCGAATGTCGTTGACCACCGCCAACCGCCGTCGACACCAGCCGACTGCTGTCGATCATCGCCAACCAACATCGATCATCATCAACCATCGTCGACAGCCACCGACTGCCATCAAGTACTACTATTGCTGTCAACTACTGCTTACCGTCGTCAACCGCTCTCCACTATCGATCACCACCAATTACCGTCAACCAACACCGACCGGAAGCCGCCAGTCAAGATTGTAACTTGGAAAACCTAGTAACTATTTCTTTTCTGTGGGACAAGATGTTTTTGTAATCATTGACGTATAGTAGATTTTTTTCATCTGGGCCAGACTCTGTGATTTTTCACCTTCACGAGTTTTCCACGTAAAAATTTATGGTGTCCTTACTAGTTATTTTATTTTACCCGAGTGTGTGTTGAATTCTCGTGCAACGCTAAGATGATAATCCAATACTCTACCATTGAATTCTCGTGCAACACTAAGATGATAATCCAATACTCTACCATCGTGAATTTTCTAGCTCGCATCAATACTAAAAATGATCCGAGATGACTACCCTTGAATTAAAATAGCAGTAATTGAAGATACAAATAACTAAAATCAAACCTCAGCCCATTCGAAATAAAACAAAAAAACAACATCAATTCAAGACAAATATATACTACTTAAGCATCCAAACTTCAAATACACGAATGGCCATTTTATTATACTTAGGTATATAAAAGTATCGTTATTATAATTATAAGCCATTTATTTCTCAGCCAGCATTGAAAGAGGCCATCTATTTATTAAAAGAGAATCACTTCCAATGCAAAGGTAGTTATGTTTGCTTCGTAGGAGGCCGATAACCTTCTCACTAAAACGTCTCCTCTGGCATTTTTGAATCCACCCGTCCCCCCCACTATCTGCAACTCTCCTTCCCCCTTCGTAATTAAGTATCCCCCAATTAGTGTGAGCGAGCTTCCTGCAGCCAAGCGGCAACCAACAAATAAAATAAAGCTTAACAGAGAATGATGAATGAATATATACATATAGATATATAAATACTTGGGAATTGTGTGGTATGTATATGTATAAGTGTCTCTTGATATATATTAATAACTACCTGTCAAAGTGTAGTGATCGGTGAAAACCAATTGTAGGGTGGCCATGCCAGCAGAATCATCTTGCGATGTGACTGTGACCGTGCCCTGCAGCCAACCGATAGGGCGTGAGGTGGGGTTATGACCCTCAGTGATGGGGTTATCTAAAACACATGTGCTACCAAAGGTGATCGACTTGTTGGGTTCGTCGATGGGGCTCGACACCACTCTTATGGTAGTCGCATTGGGGAATTTGGTTCTTTCATGCTCGTAGAAACGCAACCGTGTCTCTTTTTCAATCCTCTCTGAAGTTGCTGTGCTGATTTTTGAAGTAAAGAATAGGGTGATGGCCACAAAAATGACGGGATAGAAGGAGATGGAAGCCATTNCTGCAGCCAAGCGGTAACCAACAAATAAACTAAAAATTAATAGATATATAAATACATAGGAATTGTGTGGTATGTATATATGTAAGTGCTTCTTGATATATATTAAAATTTACCTGTCGAAGCGTGGTGACCGGTGAAAACCAATTGTAGGGTGGCAATGCCAGCTGAACCAGCTTGCGATGTGATTGTGACTGTGCCCTGCACCCGACCGAGAGGGCGGGAGGTGGGGTATTGGCCCTCGGTGATGGGGTTATCTAAAACAAACATGCTACCAAAGGAGATAAACTTGTTGGGTTCGTTGACAGGGCTCGACACCACTTGTATGGTAGTCGCATTAGGGAATTTGGTTCTTTCGTGCTCGTAGAAATGCAGCCGGGTCACTTTTTCATTCTTCTCTGAAATTGCAGTGCTGATTTTTGAAGTAAAGAATAGGGTGATGGCCACAAAAATGACGGGATAGAAGGAGATGGAAGCCATTTGATGTAGAGGATGGAAGGATTTTGAATGAATGAATATTGTAAGTGTTGCCATTTGGGATCGATGATGAGTCTGAATTTATACTGGATTTCAGTAGATGATGCTGTATCAAAACAAATATCACACCTCCATTTTCCATGAGATTAAGTATTAATTTATTACTTCATTAATTCTTAGTCTTGGAGCTTTATTGGACGATGTCTGCTCCCTTCTTTTTACCTGATGCTTGATTCAAAATTATCATAAACAAAAGTGATCAAATCAAAACAGTTTTAATTTGCAGAATGATGTTAGCTGGATGGAGTAGAAAATGAGATATATTCAGCATTANATGGATTTCAGTAGATGATGCTGTAACAAAACAAATATCATCACGTCCATTTTCCATGAGATTAAGTATTAATTTATTGCTTCATGAATTCTTAGTCCTGGAGCTTTATTGGACGATGTCTGCTCCCTTCTTTTTATCTCATGCGTGATTCAAAATTATCATAAACAAAAGTGATTAAATCAAAACAGTTTTAATTTGCAGAATGATGTTAGCTGGATGGAGTAGAAAATGAGATATATTCAGCATTATATATTTATCCCTGTTCAAAATTAGAGATTTATCCCTGTTTTTTTATGTCTTTTTTTTCCTTTCCATAGTATGTTTAACCTTATTTTTGGAGGCATCCATGCTGAAAAATTAGAATCTTGCATTCTTGCCGGTGGTAGAAAACAAATATGCAAATATGATACTTTTGCTCGTGCTAATTAAAATCATGCATGACATATGCCATTTGTTTTCATGAGCTTATTAATTAAACTTCTATTTTTAGAAAAGGTAAAATAAGAAAGTCTTTTATATTCTTATAAGACCTCTCAATTCTATGCATTTACTCATCTAGCATCTAAATTTTAATTTTTTCATGTTTATCATCTTAAAATGGTCTATTTCACATAAAAAAGTTAAAATAATGATTTTTTATGTGATACGAAAGATTTAAGTGGTGTAAATATTAAAAATGTAATATATAAATCTCCGATATGCAAATGCATAGGAATTAACTTGTGGTGTGTTAAGTAAATGCATCTTTTTTTAGATTCAATCTTTGAAGAAAATATTATGCATTCATAGTCCATCAATAGGAGGAGACAGAAGAGAGGGACACAGGTGCATCCTCCGCACCTCCTATTTCTCCTCTCTTTCTCTCCTTTTATTGGCGCAGGCGCATCCTCCACACCTAATATTTTCTCCAATCTGTGAAGCCCACTCCTTATTAGGATCTTCAATTTGCAATCGGAGTTCAAATCTAGAATTTATTTTTAATTTTGAGACCTTTCATCCATTTTGAGAGAGTTTTGGCTTTAATTTTGATTTTTTTTTATGAATTATTACAAAAGTTTATTTAAGATATAAAATAAAAAAATAGTATCAAATGTTTTGCTCTTGATACATTAAATTATAAAAAGTGATTTGATTAAATTAATAGTCTTATAATAAACTTTTAATGACTGCTAAAAAGTTTTAATAAAGTTACCTCAAAACATCAATATATCTTTAAATTTACAGAAGAAATTCAACCCGGGATGTTCAAATAAATGTTTTAAATCCAATTTAAGTTTTTATTTCGGTAATATGGCAAAAATTTTAATTATGATAATTTTATCAAATTTGAGATTAGCCTTTAGTTGTAATTATGATTATTATTATAAATCAATTGAAAGTCATATCTAAGATAAAATACAGTCTTATTATAGTTTAAGATGCACTTAAGATGTATAGAACACAACAGATTGTGGGATCTCATTGGTAGAATTTAGAATTTGGATGACTGTTTTAGAATTTATGTTATGTTTAACATCCAAGAGATGCATGTGAAACTCAAGAGTTTCCTCTAAAACCACACTAAATGTATGAAATTAATAGCAGTGAAACTATGAGTTAAGCTTTGGCTTAATGATTCACACATCTATTTCTATCGTTGAGGTTATGAATGCAAAATCGTGGGCGTATCACTGCACGAGTGTTGTTATGGGCAGTGAGGAGCAGTGTTGGGCAGCTCAGTAGCATGCCAGTGCTGAGACACGAGGGCGCGACACAACAGCAGACATTGTTGCGGCAGGTAGTACGCAGAGGGCGGCACACATTGGTAGGTGGCGCAGCTGCGGTAGTGCGACTGGCGGTTGTGGGGGTTGGGTCAGCACACCTACTCGGCGGGCGGTTGTAGTGGCTGAATCAGACCACGTGCTCCTAGAACGTGGCCCAATGCAGATCGGGTCCATGGACAGTTCCATGAATCGCTCGCGGGGGAGAGTGCACGCAACTGCATGCGCGTGCACGCCCATAGACAAATATCATAGCAAAATTTTTATTTTTGGTGCCAAAAATCCTTTTTTTTTAAATATATAAGCCTTGACAGGGAGAGAAGACACATCGCTTCTCTACTGATGTATATTTCTCTCGACTTATCACCAGAGGATTATCATACATAAGTCTTTCATGTTTCTTTTTAAAATTTATTTGTCCATTTTTGTTGTGTATCATTTTTTTCAATTTCTCTCATATTTGGATCACTTCTATGATTCGAGAGGAAGATCTACTTCACAAAGGGAATCATATGAAGACTTATAAATAGATGAACTAGCAAGTCCGTGTTTTTAAAAAGAACAAAAAACAGATTGACGACTCTGTCGGGGATGAGTCTCTCTGTCTCTCTCTCTCTCTTCATATTAAGAGCCTTGCTTATATTATCATGAAGTAGTATATTTCCTCGAGTCACCTTTTGATACCTTGTGAGAACTTGATTTCAAATCTACATGTCGGTTGCTACGTTTAGCGGCTTGACACTATTTTGTCTATTTTTCTCACCTTGGGCATTTTGGTTGCTACACTTTCGCCTGCGCCAATACCGTTGTATATTTTTTTATTTGCTCTTTAACTTTTTTCTTGAACCTAATCAGTGTCTCTTTTGATTGGCAGAATGGACAATCGAGGATTAATCACGATCGGAGAATCTATGTATTCTCTCCATGTCTTAGTATATGAAATTGAAAGACTTTCATGTGTTTTCTCCATGTGAAANAAAATAAATAAGCCTTGACAGGGAGAGAAGACACATCGCTTCTCTACTGATGTATATTTCTCTAGACTTATTACACGAGGATTCTCATACATAAGTCTTCCATGTTTCTTTTTAAAATTTATTTGTTCATTTTTGTTGTGTATCATTTTTTTCAATTCCTCTCATATTTGGATCATTTCTATGATTCGAGAGGAAGATCTACTTCACAAAGTGAATCATACGAAGACTTATAAATAGACAAACTAGCAACTCCGTGTTTTTAAAAAGAACGAAAAACAGATTGGCGACTCCGAAGGGGATGAGTCTCTCTGTCTCTCTCTCTCTCTCTTCATATTAAGAGCCTTGCTTATATTATCATGAAGTAGTATATTTCCTCGAGTCACCTTTTGATACCTTGTGAGAACTTTATTTCAAATCTACATGGTTGCTACGTTTAACGGCTTGACACTATTTTGTCCATTTTTCTCACCTTGGGCATTTTGGTTGCGACACTTTCGCCTGCGCCAATATCGTTGTATATTTTTTTATTGGTTCTTTAACCTTTTTCTTGAACCTGATCAGTGTCTCTTTTGATTGGCAGAATGAACAATCAAGGATTAATCACGATCGAAGAATCTATGTATTCTCTCCATGTCTTAGTATATGAAATTGAAAGACTTTCATGTGTTTTCTCCATGTGAAATACTCTCCATATTTAGTATGATCCATGTAAAATATTCGTCATTTGTAGTCTCCATGCATATTATACCCCATGTGTAGTTTTCTCCATAGGTAACTTTCTCTATGTGGAATCTTCTCCATGAGTATGCTCCATGTATATTGTCTTTTCCAAGTATAATTCGCTTGCAAGTATAGTCTCCATGTATAGTTTACTTGCAAGTAAAATCTCCATATGTAGTCTCCATGTGTAGTTTACATGCATGTATAATCTTCATGTGTAGTCTACTTGCATGAATAATCTCCATGTATAGTCTCCATATGTAATTTTCTCCATGTGAGATTTCTTCCATGTTAAATATTCTCAATGTCTAGTATGGTTCATATATAGTATTCTCCCATGTGTATTTCATGTAAAGTGAAAAACTCTTTCTTGTGTAGTGCGCTTTTGTGAATGAACTTCCCATGTCTGGGTTGTGTGTAATGTAGCATTTAGAATTAATAATTTGTAAGTTTTGGTGTTTGAAATATGTCACTTGCAATCTTATATGGTTAATAGATGTTAATTTACAAATTAACTTAGATAACCTAAGCTTAAATTGCTTGCAAATGCCAAAAGAAAGTATTTTTTTTATATAAAATCAATATAATTTTACATATGCTTCAAAAGAAATTATTTTTTGAAACTTTATAAAAATTTAGATATGCTAAAAAATTTAGAAGGTGTAAGTTTATGTTTTCATAAGCTTAAATATGATGAAATTCTAAAAATTACTTTCATAGAAATTAAAATAAGTGAGCTTAAATTGCAATATTATTTATGTTTAAATTTTACCCAAATTCAATTAATTTTTTAAACCGCTTAAAAATTTTAATCATTTAAAAACCTTTTGAATTTTTAAAACACTTCAATTTAAATTTTTTTAATCATTAATAACACTTTGAAGTTTTAAAACATTTAAAATTCAAAACCATTTAATCATTTAAAAACTCTCAATTTTTTTCTAATGCACTTAAAATTTAAAACTTTTTAATCACTAAAAATATTGTCAACTATTAAAACACTTAAAATTCAAAATCCTTAAACTTTTGCAACACTTAAACCTTCAAACATTTTAAACCTTTTAAAACAAATTAAACTTTCAAATACTTGAAATTAAAAAAAAAATATTTTAAACATTCAAAAAATATTTTGAGCATTCAAAACACTTTTAAGATTTTAAAACAATTAAAATTTTAAACATTTTAAAACTTTCATTCATTTAAAATTTTCAAAATGTTATAAATACTTTAAACTTTCGAGACATTTTAACTTTAAATAATATATAAACTTTGAGTCACTTAAAACTTTCAACTTTTAAAATCATCTTTTTTCTTAACCCATTCAAGTGATCAAGTCTTCAAATCAATTAAAGCTTACACATTTTCAAGCTTACAACTTTTTTCAAGCAATCAACATTATAATCCTTTAAGCTTGCAATATTGTGTTAATTCTCATATCAAACCATATACNATGATCAAGTCTTCAAATCAACTAAAGCTTACACTTTTTCAAGCTTACAACTTTTTCAAGCAATCAACATTATAATCCTTTNGTAGTCTCCATATGTAATTTTCTCCATGTGAGATTTCCTCCATGTTAAATATTCTCAATGTGTAGTATGGTTCATATATAGTATTCTCCCATGTTTATTTCATGTAAAGTGAAAAACTCTTTCTTGTGTTGTGCGCTTATGTGAATGAACTTCCCATGTGTGGGTTGTGTGTAATGTAGCGTTTAGAACTAATAATTTGTAAGTTTTGGTGTTTGAAATATGTCACTTGCAATCTTATATGGTTAATAGATGTTAATTTACAAATTAACTTAGATAACCTAAGCTTAAATTGCTTGCAAATGCCAAAAGAAAGTATTTTTTTTATAAAATCAATATAATTTTACATATGCTTCAAAAGAAATTATTTTTTGAAACTTTATAAGAATTTAGATATGCTAAAAAAATTAGAAGGTGTAAGTTTATGTTTTCATAAGCTTAAATATGATGAAATTCTAAAAATTACTTTAATAGAAATTAAATTAAGTGAGCTTAAATTGCAATATTATTTATGTTTAAAATTTACCCAAATTCAATTAGTTTCTTAAACCGCTTAAAAATTTTAATCATTTAAAAACCTTTTGAATTTTTAAAACACTTCAATTTAAAATTTTTTAATCATTAATAAAACTTGAAGTTTTAAAACATTTAAAATCCAAAACCATTTAATCATTTAAAAACTCTCAATTTTTTTTAATGCACTTAAAATTTAAAACTTTTTCATCACTAAAAATATTTTCAACTATTAAAACACTTAAAATTCAAAATCCTTAAACTTTTGCAACACTTAAACCTTCAAACATTTTAAACCTTTTAAAACAAATTAAACTTTCAAACACTTGAAATTAAAAAAAAAATATTTTAAACAATCAAAAAATATTTTGAGCATTCAAAACACTTTTAAAATTTTAAAACAATTAAAATTTTAAACATTTTAAAACTTTCATTCATTTAAAATTTTCAAAATGTTATAAATANATTTCACATAAAAAAAAGTTAAAATAGTGATTTTTTATGTGATACGAAAGATTTAAGTGGTGTAAATATTAAAAAGGTAATATATAAATCTCTGATATGCAAATGCATAGGAATCAACTTGTGGTGTGTTAAGTAAATGCATCTTTTTTATAAAGATTCAATCTTTGAAGAAAATATTATGTATTCGCAGTCCATAAATAGGAGGAGACAGAAGAGAGGGACACACTCTTTTTCTGGTCTCTCTCTCCTCCTATTGGCGAAGGTGCATCCTCCGCACTTAATATTTTCTCCAATCTGTGAAGCCCACTCCTCATTAGGATCTTCAATTTGCAATCGAAGTTCAAATCTATAATTTATTTTTAATTTTGAGACCTTTCATCCATTTTGAGAGAGTTTTGGCTTTAATTTTGATTTTTTTTTATGAATCGTTACAAAAGTTTATTTAAGATATAAAATAAAAAAATAGCATCAAATGTTTTGCTCTTGATACATTAAATTATAAAAAGTGATTTGATTAAATTAATAGTCTTTTACTGCTAAAAAGTTTTAATAAAGTTACCTCAAAGCATCAATATATCTTTAAATTTACAGAAGAAATTCAACCCGGGATGTTCAAATAAATGTTTTAAATCCAATTTAATTTTTTATTTCAGTAATATGGCAAAACTTTTAGTTATGATAATTTTATCAGATTTGAGATTAATCTTTAGTTGTAATTATGATTATTATTGTAAATCAATTGAAAGTCATATCTAAGATAAAATATAGTCTTATTATAGTTTAAGATGCACTTAAGATGTTCATAACACAACAGATTGTGGGATCTCATTGGTAGAATTTAGAATTTGGATGACTGTTTTAGAATTTATGTTATGTTTAACATCCAAGAGATGCATGTGAAACTCAAGAGTTTCCTCTAAAACCACACTAAATGTATGAAATTAATAGCAGTGAAACTATGAGTTAAGCTTTGGCTTAATGATTCACACATCTATTTCTATCGTTGAGGTTATGAATGCAAAATCGTGGGCGTACCACTGCACGAGTGCTGTTATGGGTAGCGAGGAGTAGTGTTGGGCAGCTCAGTAGCATGCCAGCGCGGCGACACGAGGGCGCGACAGAACAACAAACATTGTTGCGGCAGGTAGTACGCAGAGGGCGGCGCACATTGGTAGGTGGCGCAGCTGCGGTAGTGCGACTGGCGGTTGTGTTGGCTGGGTCAGCACACCTACTCGGCGGGCGGTTGTAGTGGCTGAATCAGACCACGTGCTCCTAGAACGTGGCCCAATGCAGATCGGGTCCATGGACAGTTCCATGAATCGCTCGCGGGGGAGAGTGCACGCAACTGCATGCGCGTGCACGCCCACAGACAAATATCATAGCAAAATTTTAAAATTTTTATTTTTGGTGCCAAAAATCCTTTTTTTTTTTAAAATAAATAAGCCTTGACAGGGAGAGAAGACACATCGCTTCTCTACTGATGTATATTTCTCTAGACTTATTACACGAGGATTCTCATACATAAGTCTTCCATGTTTCTTTTTAAAATTTATTTGTTCATTTTTGTTGTGTATCATTTTTTTCAATTCCTCTCATATTTGGATCATTTCTATGATTCGAGAGGAAGATCTACTTCACAAAGTGAATCATACGAAGACTTATAAATAGACAAACTAGCAACTCCGTGTTTTTAAAAAGAACGAAAAACAGATTGGCGACTCCGAAGGGGATGAGTCTCTCTGTCTCTCTCTCTCTCTCTTCATATTAAGAGCCTTGCTTATATTATCATGAAGTAGTATATTTCCTCGAGTCACCTTTTGATACCTTGTGAGAACTTTATTTCAAATCTACATGGTTGCTACGTTTAACGGCTTGACACTATTTTGTCCATTTTTCTCACCTTGGGCATTTTGGTTGCGACACTTTCGCCTGCGCCAATATCGTTGTATATTTTTTTATTGGTTCTTTAACCTTTTTCTTGAACCTGATCAGTGTCTCTTTTGATTGGCAGAATGAACAATCAAGGATTAATCACGATCGAAGAATCTATGTATTCTCTCCATGTCTTAGTATATGAAATTGAAAGACTTTCATGTGTTTTCTCCATGTGAAATACTCTCCATATTTAGTATGATCCATGTAAAATATTCTTCATTTGTAGTATCCATGCATATTATACCCCATGTGTAGTTTTCTCCATAGGTAACTTTCTCTATGTGGAATCTTCTCCATGAGTATGCTCCATGTATATTGTCTTTTCCAAGTATAATTTGCTTGCAAGTATAGTCTCCATGTATAGTTTACTTGCATGTAAAATCTCCATATGTAGTCTCCATGTGTAGTTTACATGCATGTATAATCTCCATGTGTAGTCTACTTGCATGAATAATCTCCATGTGTAGTCTCCATATGTAATTTTCTCCATGTGAGATTTCCTCCATGTTAAATATTCTCAATGTGTAGTATGGTTCATATATAGTATTCTCCCATGTTTATTTCATGTAAAGTGAAAAACTCTTTCTTGTGTTGTGCGCTTATGTGAATGAACTTCCCATGTGTGGGTTGTGTGTAATGTAGCGTTTAGAACTAATAATTTGTAAGTTTTGGTGTTTGAAATATGTCACTTGCAATCTTATATGGTTAATAGATGTTAATTTACAAATTAACTTAGATAACCTAAGCTTAAATTGCTTGCAAATGCCAAAAGAAAGTATTTTTTTTATAAAATCAATATAATTTTACATATGCTTCAAAAGAAATTATTTTTTGAAACTTTATAAGAATTTAGATATGCTAAAAAAATTAGAAGGTGTAAGTTTATGTTTTCATAAGCTTAAATATGATGAAATTCTAAAAATTACTTTAATAGAAATTAAATTAAGTGAGCTTAAATTGCAATATTATTTATGTTTAAAATTTACCCAAATTCAATTAGTTTCTTAAACCGCTTAAAAATTTTAATCATTTAAAAACCTTTTGAATTTTTAAAACACTTCAATTTAAAATTTTTTAATCATTAATAAAACTTGAAGTTTTAAAACATTTAAAATCCAAAACCATTTAATCATTTAAAAACTCTCAATTTTTTTTAATGCACTTAAAATTTAAAACTTTTTCATCACTAAAAATATTTTCAACTATTAAAACACTTAAAATTCAAAATCCTTAAACTTTTGCAACACTTAAACCTTCAAACATTTTAAACCTTTTAAAACAAATTAAACTTTCAAACACTTGAAATTAAAAAAAAAATATTTTAAACAATCAAAAAATATTTTGAGCATTCAAAACACTTTTAAAATTTTAAAACAATTAAAATTTTAAACATTTTAAAACTTTCATTCATTTAAAATTTTCAAAATGTTATAAATACTTTAAACTTTCAAGACATTTTAACTTTAAATAATATATAAACTTTGAGTCACTTAAAACTTTCAACTTTTAAAATCATCTTTTTTCTTAACCCATTCAAGTGATCAAGTCTTCAAATCAATTAAAGCTTACACATTTTCAAGCTTACAACTTTTTTCAAGCAATCAACATTATAATCCTTTAAGCTTGCAATATTGTGTTAATTCTCATATCAAACCATATACGTTTGGAATTTTCGTATCTTCAAAGAGAAATAAATGTCATATATGTGAAACTTTTCACGGCATGTAAACTTAAAATAACAAAATTTCAAATCAATACTAGAAACCAAATCTTCAAAAGCAAACAAAATGCAAAATATCAACCTCAGACCATCTTGATTCTACGATAAGTCAACAAAATAGAAAATAGAACTAAATCAGCAATAAAAACCTCGTACGTTGTCATTTCAAATGATAATTAAGGAGTTTTTATATATAGTTATACTATACATGTATATAAATAATGGGCATGAGTATTTTATAAGAGGTTGTCCATCCTAATACTTCTCTTGCCCAAGCACACAAAAGCCTAGAGTTCTAATAAGATTTGGTGTGTCGGATTTGGTATGGTTGCAACCACATTCTCTGTCTTGTTCTAATGATTATTTAATTTTGAATTTTTAAATTCTAAATAAAATTGATGGATTCCTAAACATAAGCCTTGGAAAGTGCCATATTCATGGTTTATCTTTAGATTAAATCATAATTACTGAAGTTATATCTTTCAACAGCAATAGAGCATGCAACATATTTTAGTCTTCCAGTTTGCTTGCTAGCTAAATGACACTCAGGAATGGAATATATGGTTATGGAAAAAAGTATGTATTTGTACACTTAAATGTAAGTTTTATTTAATTTGTTTCTTGAATCATTAAAATTAAGTCAGGTAAGTTACAAATTTAATTTCTCAATGAAGAAGTTCACTAGCTTATGTTTATCGATGAAATCAGCCATCTTTTCTTATCTATGAAATAAGCCATCTTTTCTTATCTAAGTGATATAAGAAATTTGCTCATGTTTTGCATAACTGATCTCCTTCAAAGAATTGTTTTGTTAAGAATAGCACAATTGATTTTCATATAATGAGAATCCTTCCTTTGAGTTTGTATGCATGAAATCCCGAAGGTGGACTTGGTGGCAAGTTTTTTATGGTGTATTGTCACATGTCCACCACATATTGAGGCTACACATGGAGATTATACGAAGAGAAAACTATATACATGGAGTAGACTCATGGAGAAGATTCCACAGAGAGAAAGTTACCTACGAAGAAAACTATACATGGGGCATAATATGCATGGAGACTACAGATGAAGAATACTGTACATAGATCATACTAAATATGAAGTATTTCACATGGAGAAAACACATGAAAGTCCTTCAATTTCATATGCTAAGATATGGAGAGAATGCATCGATTCTTTGATCATGATCAATCCTCGATTGTTCATTCTGCCAATCAAAAGAGACACTGATCGGGTTCTAGAAAAGGGTTAAGGAACCAATAACGACATTAGCGCATGCAAAAGCGCAACAACTAAAATGCTGAGGGTGAGAAAAAGGGATAGAATGTTGTCATGCTGCTAATCGTAGTGACCAACACATAGATTTGAAATCAAGGTCTTACAAGGTTTCAAAATGCGACTTTAGGAAAGATACGATGTCACGATAATGTAAGTAATACTCCTAATATAAAGAGAGTGACTCATCCTTAACGGAGTTGCCAATTTGTTTTTGGTTCTTTTTAAAAACTTGGAGCCTTCAACTTGTCTATTTATAAGTTATTGTGTGATTATCTTTTCAAGTAATTCTCTCTCTCGAATCATAGAAATGATCCAAAGAGGAGAGAAATAAAAAAGAATGATATACAACAAAAATAGACAAACAAATTTTTAAAAGAAATATTGAGGGCTTATGTATGACAATTATCATGTGATTGGTCAATAGTGTAGATCCAAATTGTGTGGATGACAATGATTTTCTTTCAACATCACCTATTGATGAGAGGTACTTTAAGAAATATAATATTGGAGGTTTAATGAATAAATATTTGTTAAACGATAATTAGCTCATATAAAATTTTTTATTACTAAATAAAAAAAAAATCAGATGTTTGAAAATGTGATGTTCCAAAATGTTTATGAAGTTGCTTTGATATGTGTGTGTGCACGCGCGCAGGTGTGTGTGTGTATATATATAGATATATATATATANTACTGAAGCTATATCTTTCAACAGCAATAGAGCATGCAACATATTTTCGTCTTCCAGTTTGCTTGTTAGCTAAATGACACTCAGGAATGGAATATATGGTTATGGAAAAAAGTATGTATTTGTACACTTAAATGTAAGTTTTATTTAATTTGTTTCTTGAATCATTAAAATTAAGTCAGGTAAGTTACAAATTTAATTTCTCAATGAAGAAGTTCACTAGCTTATGTTTATCGATGAAATAAGCCATCTTTTCTTATCTATGAAATAAGCCATCTTTTCTTATCTAAGTGATATAAGAACTTTGCTCATGTTTTGCATAACTGATCTCCTTCAAAGAATTGTTTTGTTAAGAATAGCACAATTGATTTTCATATAATGAGAATCCTTCCTTTGAGTTTGTATGCATGAAATCCCGAAGTTGGACTTGGTGGCAAGTTTTTTATGGTGTATTGTCACATGTCCACCACATATTGAGGCTACACATGGAGATTATACGAAGAGAAAACTATATACATGGAGCAGACTCATGGAGAAGATTCCACAGAGAGAAAGTTACCTATGAAGAAAACTATACATGGGGCATAATATGCATGGAGACTACAAATGAAGAATACTGTACATAGATCATACTAAATATGAAGTATTTCACATGGAGAAAACACATGAAAGTCCTTCAATTTCATATGCTAAGATATGGAGAGAATGCATCGATTCTTTGATCATGATCAATCCTCGATTGTTCGTTCTGCCAATCAAAAGAGACACTGATCAGGTTCGAGAAAAGGGTTAAGGAAACAATCAAAAATATATAACCGCATTAGCGCATGCGAAAGTGCAGCAACCAAAATTTTGAGGGTGAGAAAAAGGGATAGAATAGTGTCAAGCCGCTAACTGTAGTGACCGACACGTAGATTTGAAATCAAGGTCTCAAAATGTGACTTGAGGAAAGATACTACATCACGATAATGTAAGTAATACTTCTAATATGGAGAGAGTGACTCATCCCCAACAGAGTCACCAATTTCTTTTTTGTTCTTTTTAAAAACTAGGAGCCGTCAGGTTGTCTATTTATAAGTTATCGTGCGATTATCTTTTTCAAGTAAATCTCTCTCTTAAATCATAGAAATGATCCAAAGAGGACAGAAATAAAAAAGAAATATATACAACAAAAATAGATAAACAAATTTTTAAAAGAAATATTGAGGGCTTATGTACGATGATTATCGTGTGATTGGTCAAGAGATTATGTCCAAATTGTGTGGATGACAATGATTTTCTTTCAACATCACCTATTAATGGGAGGTACTTTAAGAAAATATAATATTTGGGGTTTAATGAATAAATATTTGTTAAACGATAATTAGCTCATATAAATTTTTTTATTACTAAATAAAAAAAAAATCAGATCTTTGAAAATGTGATGTTCCAAAATGTTTATGAAGTTGCTTTAATATGTGTGTGTGCACGCGCGCGGGTGTATATATATATANGAAACAAGGCATGTTCTACTGGAAAGAGCCAATTGGTTAAACCACACAAATTTAAAGTAGTTTGCTCAGCAAATAGGCTGAGCTTTTTGGGAATCAAACACGTTTAATAGCTAAAGAAACAAGTTAGTTAACTCAATCAAAAAAAATTTGGTTTTGCATGTTCACATAAAGTTTAAACATATTAGGAAAACTTGAAGCTTTGAGACCAAACCTGAAACATCATTTGTTATGACATTGTTTGGGTTTTTTTTTTTTTTTTTGTATTTTGGGTTTTAATTGGGTTGAATCTAAAGTGGTTCTCAAATACTTCTTGTCTGAATGAAATGTGGGATGACTACCTCTATCACTATCGTGCCTCAGATGTTAACTTGAACGATCTTTCTAGACTACAATGAACTTTGCCCCCCAGCCTGGAAGAAGTTGTGAAAGACTTTGTGTTTGAATAGGATGCAAGAAGACTAGTTCACTACAATAGTGCCCGGTATGTTGACCTGAATGACCTTTCAAGACTATAGTGATGGTTGCCCCTCACATTAAAGATTGCTTCAGAGATGATCTTCAAGTTGCAAAAGAGATTCATTTGCCAGTTGGATTGAGCTTCTTAGAGTTGAAGATAGTGTTGAATGAGACTTCGCTTTCCATAGACAGCGCCAAACGAATGTGTGCTAGAAGATTCACGGCTGTAGAGTAATGGTTATTTATTGTCTTAGCAGGCTTGAAAGAACAAAACACACATTTAATTAAGGAAAAGTAAGCAGGAGGAAGCACCTCGACTTTTAACGTGGAAAACCCTTGGAAGGGGGAAAACTACAGGGGCTTAGCCCAATTGAAGTAATCCACTATGAATAGTAAGTACACAAGTCTACACTTCCCTTGAATTATGAAAGATGGAATTACAAAGTTGTATATCTGTAATCTGACAATAGTTCTTGGCGACAACAGACTACAAGGGGCATAGTCGATTGTCACAGAGGTGGTAGTCGGTCGTGAGTATTGTAGATTGTGATTGTAGCAGCTTGTCGTAGAATTTGTAGTTGATAATCATGACAGTAGTTGGCCAGGTCGTAGATGGTTGTTTCAGGTGCGTCGGTTGGCCATATAGGTTATAATAAAGAGTTGTGGGCCATGTGGACCACATAGGTTGTATAGGTCATACGAATGAGTCATGATGATGTATGTGAGTCGTATGGTCCAGAATCAAAATTGGCACATGTTGTAGACCACATAGGTCAGTGATGAGTAGTAATGACGTTCGTAGGTCACTCGAACTAGAGTCAGGAGTTACACGAGTTGTGAACCATATAGGCTGTAGTTGGTCATGTAGAACATAGTAGTGAGCCGCAATGACGTCCGTAGGTTGTCGGGGCTAGAGCCAGAAGTTGCACATTCTATGGACCACGTAGGTCATAGTTGGTCACGTAGGTTGTAGTGGTGAGTAGAAATAATGATGTAGTTTGTGTGGGCTGAAGTCTGCACAAGTTGTGGACCACCTAGTCCAAAGTTGGTTACGGATGCCATAGTGATGAGTTGAAATGATGTTCATAGGTTGCAGGGCCGAAGTCAGGAGCTGCATGAGCAGTGGATCATGTAGGTTGTAGTTGGCCACATTGATCATAGTGGTGAGTTATAATGACGTCCGTAGAACGTAGGGGTCAGTGTCGGGAACTATACAAGTTGTGGATCACATAGGTCGTAGTTAGTCACGTAGACTACCATGGTGAGTTGCAATAACATCTATATACCGCAAGGGCCATAGTTAAAAGTTGCACGAGCCATAGATCACGTAGGTTGTGGTTGGTCACGTAGGTCCTAGTGGTGAGTTGTAATGATGGTCATTGGTCATCGGGGGCAGAGTCAAGAGTTGCACGAGTTGTGAACCACATAGGTTGTAATGGTGAGATGTAATGACGTTAATAGGTCGCGGGGGTTGAAGTTTGGAGCTGTGCACGCATATGTGAGGCACGTTATCACACTATCTTCAGAGTGCATTGCTGTAAAATCTTATGAGTTTGCTCGGTGTTTGGAGTGATGCATCGCTTTGCAGATTGCTTTGTGACTCCGCGACGCCAGTTGTTGCTTCATCATAATGAGTGAACAACGGATAATGGTGATCGACGACTGCTAGAGTCGATGGGGTTCGGTGGTTGTCGGCGGTTGTAGGAGTAGGAGGCAACTTTAGCTTCTTCTTCAAGCTTCAAGCTCTCTCCTTCCTCCCCTCCCCCTTCTTCAAGCTCTCCCCTTCCTCCCCTCCCCCTTCTTCAAGCTTCAAGCTCTCTGATTAGATGACCCAGTGAGTTCCCTGGATCAAACAGATTTTAATGGATATTTGAGTGCCTTAACAATGTCAGAATTGAGCTATCTTGGGCTTGTTCGATTCGTCTTAATGAAAAGCTCAATTCGATTATTAGCTTGCTAGATTTAGCATTTGTTTGACTTTCCAAATATGCCTAAGCTTCCAAAAACAGTTTAATAGCTTGATCAGGGGTTCGTTTGGCTTGAATTGAATCAACTTTAATACCATTGGGGTGGTCTCATCATGTCGGTAAATTTGACTGTAAATTAAAGCTTTTCAGAACTTTCAATCAAAGTTTGAACTTTTCTAGCTTAAAAATTATCTCGAGATCTGTAACATACCTCAAGATTCGTCACGGATTATGAGAATTTCTTGATGGCATATCAGCATTAATTTTAATAATAATTTACAACATTTAATTTTATTCATTTGAGCCTCTCTTTTTATCGGTTTCATGTCCTGTCTGACTTTCAGATTATTCAAATATTACTTTAAATGTGTCATTAGTTATATTGACAACATTTTAATGTCTTCTAAGACTATTTAAAAATATTTTAAAGATCTTAAAACATTTAATGAATTATCCATAATGTTTTATTTGCCATTTCGGCATTAAAATTTAAATCATTTCATATTAAAATTAGATTTTTTAGCCATATTATCTATAATATTTACTAGAGTTATTTTTGAAACTAATTTTTATCATTAATATATAATTGAAAGCACAATTAATCAGCTTAAGAAAAATGAAGAGCTTAAGAGGCTAAATTTATAATGAATTGTCCATTATACGTTTAAGTTGAACTTGCTAGCTTGTTAACGAGTAATGCTCGAGCAAATTCGTGAGCTGGCTCGACTCACTTACACGCCTACCAGACACCTAAACATGTCGATGAGCGGACATGATAAAGAGAAAATTTTGCGTATGTAAGACATATGCAGCGCTGCCAACGTCAGGTAGGTTATAGGGAGGATATTGAAGGTTATATCCGTGTTATACCCCATGTAACTTCCATATAACATATCTGTAAATAGTAAGTTTCACACTTCTGTTTTCATATATTTGTAAGTTACATATAGGTTACAGGGGGCATAAAGCGGATATAACTCCTAATACCCTCTTTGTAACCTATCTGATCTGCACAGCACTGCATACGTCTTACGTACGTAAATTTTTCTCCAAGATAAGTCGAGCTCCTGAGGGAGTTGATTAGATTTATGGTCGCTTTAAACTAGTCTTTGCCCAACTGTCAAATTTAGTTCAAAAGTATTATTTAATTTATCTCCAGATTAGATATCCTTCACATCAAAATGTACAATTTGTACATCATCGACTCTCAATTTCTTCAAATTCA
>JXCR01134815.1:9295-24527 GCA_002079205.1 Phalaenopsis hybrid cultivar
GATGTTTCTTTAGTAGTAGTGATTGGTGATAGTTTAAAGTAAAGCATGTAAAAAATGGTGCTCTTCCAAGTTGTTGTGGGTGTTTCCAAGGCTCCACAACTTCATCAATCTCCCACTTAGAAACTGAAGCAACCAACACCAGTCCTCCAAATATGCACCTCCATCTGGTAATATTGTGAAATCTCAAATCTGATTTGACTCTAAAAACTGCATTTCATCATCCACGACAAGCTCACATTCCCTTAAATCTTCAACTTAAATGGTCTCCTTAAAGCACTCTAGTTCACTACTATCAATCAGCAACACATAGTGTAATGAAGCAAAATACTAGTGTGTCGGTCGTATCACTCTACTAGACCTTCTTACTTCAATAACAAGTGAATGAGNGGGTCAGACTAGCTCGAGCTCAGCTCTTGAGCCAACTCCTGTATACATAAGTGATTATTGTATCAAGACAGCAGATACAAATTTACATCCAGTGTCCAATGGGCATTTATCACGTGACAGTGAGTTTCACTGTATATTAGAGGGATGAGATCCACTTACCATGTGGCACACGTAAATTTTACGTCCCGAGTCGTAATGCATGCAATATTTCCTCAACATAGACCTGTAGTGTTTAAAATGAGGATTTTCTTGCATTTAAACAGGGTGAAGAGCTCAAATAAAGTNCGGTCAGACTAGCTCGAGCTCAGCTCTTGAGCCAACTCCTGTATACATAAGTGATTATTGCATCAAGACAGCATATACAAATTTACATCCAGTGTCCAATGGGCATTTATCACGTGACAGTGAGTTTCACTGTATATTAGAGGGATGAGATTCACTTACCATGTGGCACACGTAAATTTTACGTCCCGAGTCGAAATGCAATATTTCGTCAACATAGACCTGTAGTGTTTAAAATGAGGATTTTCTTGCATTTAAACAGGGTGAAGAGCTCAAATAAAGTTTTCTCACAAATATGGGTCGAAGCAAATGTAAGAGTAAATTGACCCAGGGTTTTAGTTTTTTGTCTTTTAATTGGGCATTTATTAGGTATTTAAAATTTAACACCTAGACAAATATAAAGGTTAGCATTTACATACATACCAACTAATTCTTATGTATTTACATATCTAATACCTAAACTTTATTCATTTACATTTAAACCACCCAAATTTTTTATATGCANTAAGCAAATGTAAGAGTAAATTGACTTATGTATTTACATATCTAATACCTAAACTTTATTCATTTACATTTAAACCACCCAAATTTTTTATATGCATTTTTTAAAAATAGTGTATAAAAATTTAATATAAAATTTATATTAATTATTATTATTATTATTTTATTATTTAAATATTTTGAGTCAAAATGAGTTGAATATGAACGAACAATCCTTTGTTTGCACTTCTCTCATTTATAAATTGAACTAAAAAAATTGCTTGTGTTTGACTCTCTTTCTTAACGAACACAAGCTACTTAACTTGCTAAACACGAGTTTTTCGTGAACAACGTACATTTTTTATAACTCTAATTACTACTGACATTTTGTTCTTATTATTTTTTTAAATGAGGGTTAAAGCATAAATTAATTTAGTTATATATAATTTCAAAATAATCTTAAATATTTTTATAAACTAAGCGCATGTTTCTGATTAAGGGTCTGTTTAGGGTAGTTGCAACTTATCAATAATCTGTTGATAAGTACCTGATCCATATAAGTTGTTGATCAGCAGCTGATCCAAATAAACTGGTTGGTTGTTTAGTTTGTGCGTTTGAAAGATAACTGATTTAAAATTTTTTCTAGATAAATATCCATTCAGCCTTGTGCAGCAGCGTTATTTGCAGCAGAACTGTATTGACTATATGTTTGATAATTTAGAAGTAAAAAATCACTTCAAAACAGTACAAAAAATCTGAAATCTTCTGTCACTCTACCGACATGTCAATTTAAATCTCCTCTAATAAAATTTTTTTTTTCTCCAAAAGGTATCATTTGTATTAAGGGTATGTTTGGGGCAGCTACAACTTATTAATAACCAGACCCCCAGCACTCAACACAACCACAGACAAAGACCACCACAACCCACGGGCCACCACAAGAGGGGGCACCACATAACACACCACAACAACCTCTTCCTCAGCACACAACACAACCATAGCCCAAGGCAACCACACTAGTCTATAAAAAGAGTATTACTTTGAGAGTAGCTTATCAGAAATCAAATTTACTGATCAGATCATATGTAGCGAAATGATTCACAGAAAAAAAATATCATTAAGAAACCAAACTTAACAACAAACCACAATACATTGATAAGAAATAATACATTAAAAAAGACTATTATCATATTCACTTTTTCATTACTTCCTTTATTTATATCATCACATAAATTAGCTATTTTCTACTACCATAAAAAAAACACTGTTTTATATTCATATTTAAAAGTAACTCTTTGGTCTCCCCCTTCTTTGAAAGTAATAGCTGTTAGAAGTTAGAACATAAAAAACGACTGTTAGAACGCTAATTTAAAGTTAATAGGTTCTACTACTTATCAACCACTAAAGCATGAGAACAAGCCATTTTTATCTTTACCTAAATACACCATAAAAGCAGAGCACACATTGCTTAGTGATTCATTACAAAGTCTTAAGAAATGTAAAAAACATTTGCATTATGTAATGTAGAACACTAATAAGTACTAAGTTTTAATAATATGATTTATGCGAAGCGGAGGAGGAGAAAGTTAGGAGTTTTCAGGGATATGTGAATGATACGATCACCTTGGGTAGCGGAGGAGTAGGAAGATGGGAGTTTCATAGCTCTATACTCGCCAAGATCGGCCGAGCGGAGCGGAGGAGGAGAAAGAAGAACGAAGGGTAAGCGTGTAACATCCGTAGCCATAGGGTTGATCATGTAGCCGTGTTTATTATAAATGCGAATGGCCTTTTAGGATATGCGGATGAAACACACGAAACGAACTTCTAAAGTTGCCTTTTCAAAACTCAAACGCTCCAATAAACTGCCCCAAACGGGCCCTAAATCTTTGGAGTCATTTTAATCAAACCGTTTTAAAAAATTGATGTCATATTAAAAATTGTAAGCCATGCATTTTGATGATTTTTCTCTCATACAAAATCTATGTTAAAATTAAATTTTACAATTAAAAATCATAAAATAGTTATTACTTCAATTTTGAATGCATTCAAATGTTTCATCACCCCGAAAAACCCATGTTCTTTGTTTGCCTTGGAGGCATCGTCGGAAGTTCATTGAACGGAATGTCATTTTCTCGCCTTTTCATATCATGACATCTCTATCGCTTGAGCTTATCGTTCCACTATGCTCCACCATTCTTATTATCGCAAAATTTGAGTTGCTCTCTTAAAATTATGTTTATTAATATAAAATTTTTTTCTATTCAAACTTCTGTTATTTTTAGTAATTGAAACGTTATAATGATATTTATGTTGAAATTATTTTTAATAGAGCTGTCAAGGAAGAGGAAGCTCCCTCAAAGCCTTAATCCATCCCTATACTAATTTTGTTTGCAAAATTTAAAATATTATTAAAATTTTAATGAATAATTGTGCAATCAACTAACATAAATTTGTGATTTTTCATCCAATTCTTAGAACTTTGCTAAATATATACATTAATCGAACCAATTCAACAAAGTCGTTGTAGTATAGTGGTGAGTATTCCCGCCTGTCACGCGGGTGACCCGGGTTCGATCCCCGGCAACGGCGTGCTTTTTTGTGTGCGAATTTTTTTATATTAAAATAAGTAAAACACGGCTAACCCTCGTTCATATTTGCACGTTTTTTTTTTATTTTGAACTATTTCGACAGAGAAATAGGACTTTAATTTTTATTTTAAATTCAATAAATATTGAATTACGAATAGAATACATGATTTAATTAATATATAATTAAATTTTAGAAAATATATATTTTATGAGACTTTTTCTGATTCTTGCTCGTATAACATTTGATTCTGTTGATTTAAATTTGTCTTTACACTCGTTTTATCATTAATATACTAATTATAAAATTATAATTACATCTTTATCCTGAGACCGGCTGAGCAATTCATTTTAAATTTGTCCCTTTTTCTGTTGCTTTAATTGTGAGATATATTACAGTAATTAAATTTTAAAATAAAAAAAAATGAAATTTTATCGAGAATAATTTCAAGTGTGTTTAATTAGTAACCAACACCTCCATTTTTCTTTTGGGGTGCCGCCNCGTTGCTTTAATTGTGAGATATATTACAGTAATTAAATTTTAAAATAAAAAAAAAATGATATTTTATCGAGAATAATTTCAAGTGTGTTTAATTAGTAACCAACACCTCCATTTTTCTTTTGGGGTGCCGCCGTTAATGATTTGTTTTCGAGTTGAGTTAGGATTGATTCGAATAGATTTAATGTGGTTCAAAATCGATTCTTGACTCGTTATATTGAATCAATCTTAATCCGGCTTAGAATCGAAACGACTCCAATGGAGTTAGTTAGTTGGATTCGTCTCAGCTCGGAATTGGCTTGATCCGGCTCAAATTGAAACTAGTTGCCTCAAATTGAATTATTTGGATCAATTTCATCTATAAATTGGCTTGAAAATGATAATGTAACATTCATGATGTTGGAAATCCTTAAGAACACTGAAGGACTACAAGAGAGGCTAGAGAACAAGAAAGAATGTTGTGGTGTATCGTCATTGGATGCAAGCCTCTTCCTCGAGGGAGAAATAGCACTGATACGAGTTGCTACAACAAAAGAAGTGTCACATGCACAACTCCGCCTTTTCAAAGGAGGGCATGCAACAAACGTCCGACAGGAACGTGGTCCTCAAAATCGGAAAGCAATTTTACTTAGTATCAAATTTTAAACCAATCATGTTTGTCCCGTTCATTAGTTGTGCATGCTATAGTTTTTAGAAATAAAAAAATTCCACAAGCTGATNAAACGTGGTCCACAAAATCGGAAAGCGCAAGACAATTATTCATTATAATCAATTTTACTTAGTATCAAATTTTAAAACAATCATGTTTGTCCCGTTCATTAGTTGTGCATGCTATAGTTTTTAGAAATAAAAAAATTCCACAAGCTGATCTCAAATTACTTCGAGCCGATCCATGCATAGCTCGAAATCGGCTAAAAAAAATCCAATTCAAAATTTTGGCTCGATTATTTAGTTTTATTCTCGATACGAGCCAATATTTGAATCGAGTTTCAAATGATTAGCGATCTTCGAGCTACTTTCACATCCCACATCCCTACTTCTAGGATGCCAAATCTTTCATTCAAACGCCCTACCTATGAATTGTAATAAATGAGTTCAAGGCATACAATTAATAATACAATTTTAAAAGTTCTTATAAATAAATAAAAAATCTTATAGATCAGCTATTATTATGCAAAAAATGATGGAAAAAATCGTGTTCTATAGCATATGTTAGTATATAAGGACGCAGCAAGCGATGTAAAATATATTTTAAAGCAAACATGTTTGTCCCGCTCATTATATGTTATGCAAAGCTGACATGGTAAATGATATTTTATGCATTGATATGAACAAGTTTGGCTTAAGATCTAAGGATGTTTAAAAAAACAAAAAAAAGTGCTATATAATTATTTAATGAATTTTAAAATGATTATTCTATCAGGATTTATCTTTTTCAATAATCTTACAAACTGATTGATGAATACTTAGGATATGTTAAATTATGCTGTAATTATTAATAATGTGAGAGTTATAAATAACTCAAAATGGGATGTACAGCTTCCCACAATGGCATTTATGATGCAAACAGTAATTTTTGAAACACATGTGCTTCTTGTTTTGGTGGCTGTTCGTCCACTTGACTGAGATAATAAGGTCTTGTTCATTCAAATATCATTTCGACAAATCAACTTGAGCCAAACTCANAGTGCTATATAATTATTTAATGAATTTTAAAATGATTATTCTATCAGGATTTATCTTTTTCAATAATCTTACAAACTGATTGATGAATACTTAGGATATGTTAAATTATGCTGTAATTATTAATAATGTGAGAGTTATAAATAACTCAAAATGGGATGTACAGCTTCCCACAATGGCATTTATGATGCAAACAATAATTTTTGAAACACATGTGCTTCTTGTTTTGGTGGCTCTTCATCCACTTGACTGAGATAATAAGGTCTTGTTCATTCAAATATCATTTCGACAAATCAACTTGAGCCAAACTCAGGTTGAGGATCATTGCTTGTCAATGGAGTAAAGCTAATTATTAAATGGTCAACCTTTTCATGTGAAGCACAACAAATCTAATAATCATGTTGAAATCCATAACGATATAAATCATATCTGACTTTACAGACGCTAAGTGTGCTCATTTATTATGTTCCTAACATAGAAACCGAAACCTACCCTCATATAGATAAGTCGAAAGTTGAG
This sequence comes from Phalaenopsis hybrid cultivar, assembly GCA_002079205.1. NCBI lineage: Eukaryota > Viridiplantae > Streptophyta > Magnoliopsida > Asparagales > Orchidaceae > Phalaenopsis > Phalaenopsis hybrid cultivar. The sequence continues at coordinate 15,731 of JXCR01134815.1, forward strand.
ATGCCGCTTGCACGGTTTTAGCAACGCTCAAGAACTCTTTAGTGATTCATTTTTTATCTAGAAATACTCTATTATGGCTTTGATGCATGAATTTACATAAATAACCTATATATTTGATGTTGTGTGATACATAAATACAAATTAGTTTAGGTGTAAGACACATAAATACGTAAGAGTTATGTAGCACGTCTGCAAATTTGCCTTTAAGAAGCGACATTTACATGCACAACACATAGTTATTATCTCTTCATATATATCTCAAACCTAAACTTTCATATTTATGCNTAAGGCCATCACAACCCACGGGCCACCACAAGAGGGGGCACCACATAACACACCACAACAACCTCATCCTCAGCACACAAGACAATCACAGCCCGAGGCAACCACACTAGTCTATAAAAAGTGTATTACTTTGAGAGTAGCTTAGCAAAAATCAAATTTCCTAATCAGATTATATGTAGCCAAACGATTTACAGAAAAAAATATCACTAAGAAATCAAACTTAACAACAAACCACAATACTTTTGATAAGAAAGAATACATAAAAAAAAGACTATTATCATATACACTTTTTCATTACTACCTTAATTTATATCATCACATAAATTAGCTATTTTTCTCCTACCACAAAAAAACACTGTTTTATATTCATATTTATAACTCTTTGGTATCCCCCTACTTTGAAAGTAATAGCTGTTAGAAGTTAGAACATAAAAAACGACTGTTAGAACACTAATTTAAAGTTAATAGGTTCTACTACTTATCAACCACCAAAGCATGAGAACAAGCCATTTTTATCTTTACCTACATACACCATAAAAGCAGAGCACACTTTGCTTAGTGATTCATTACAAAGTCTTAAGAAATGTAAAAAACATTTGCATTATGTAATGTAGAACACTAATAAGTACTAAGTTTTAATAATATGTTTTATGCGAAGCGGAGGAGGAGAAAGTTAGGAGTTTTCAGGGATATGTGAACGATACGATCACCTTGGGTAGCGGAGGAGTAGGAAGATGGGAGTTTCACAGCTCTGTACTTGCCAAGATAGGTCGAGCGGAGCGGAGGAGGAGAAAGAAGAACGAAGAGTAAGCGTGTAACATCCGTAGCCACGGGGTCGATCCCGTAGTCGTGTTTATTATAAATGCGAATGGCCTTTTAGGATATGCAGATGAAACACACCAAACAAACTTCTAAAGCTGCCTTTTCAAAACTCAAACGCTCCAATAAACTGCCCCAAACGGGCCCTAAATCTCTTGAGTCATTTTAATCAAACTGTTTTAAAAAATTGATGTCACATTAAAAATTGTAAGCCATGCATTTTGATGATTTTTCTCTCATACAAAATCTATATTAAAATTAAATTTTACAATTAAAAATCATAAAATAGTTATTACTTCAATTTTGAATGCATTCAAATGTTTCATCACCCCGAAAAACCCATGTTCTTTGTTTGCCTTGGAGGCATCGTCGGAAGTTCATTGAACGGAATGTCATTTTCTCGCCTTTTCATATCATGACATCTCTATCGCTTGAGCTTATCGTTCCGCTATGCTCCACCATTCTTATTATCACAAAATTTGAGTTGCTCTCTTAAAATTATATTTATTAATATAAATTTTTTTTCTATTCAAATTTCTGTTATTTTTAGTAACTGAAATGTTATAATGATATTTATGTTGAAATTATTTTTAATAGAGCTCTCAAGGAAGAGGAAGCTCCCTCAAAGCCTTAATCCATCCCTTCTCATCTATTCAAGCATACTAATTTTGTTTGCAAAATTTAAAATATTATTAAAATTTTAATGAATAATTGTGCAATCAACTAACATAAATTTGTCATTTTTCATCCAATTCTTAGAATTTTATTAAATATATACATTAATCGAACCAATTCAACAGTCGTTGTAGTATAGTGGTGAGTATTCCCGCCTGTCACGCGGGTGACCCGGGTTCGATCCCCGGCAACGGCGTCCTTTTTATTGTGCGAATTTTTTTATATTAAAATAAGTAAAACACGGCTAACCCTCGTTCATATTTGCACGTTTTTTTTTTTATTTTGAACTATTTCGACAGAGAAATAGGACTTTAATTTTTATTTTAAATTCAATAAATATTGAATTACGAATAGAATACATGATTTAATTAATATATAATTAAATTTTAGAAAATATATATTTTATGAGACTTTTTCTGATTCTTGCTCGTATAACATTTGATTCTGTTGATTTAAATTTGTCTTTACACTCGTTTTATCATTAATATACTAATTATAAAATTATAATTACATCTTTATCCTGAGACCGGCTGAGCAATTCATTTTAAATTTGTCCCTTTTTCCGTTGCTTTAATTGTGAGATATATTACAGTAATTAAATTTTAAAATAAAAAAAAAATGATATTTTATCGAGAATAATTTCAAGTGTGTTTAATTAGTAACCAACACCTCCATTTTTCTTTTGGGGTGCCGCCGTTAATGATTTGTTTTCGAGTTGAGTTAGGGTTGATTCGAATAGATTTAATGTGGTTCAAAATCGATTCTTGACTCGTTATATTGAATCAATCTTAATCCGGCTTAGAATCGAAACGACTCCAATGGAGTTAGTTAGTTGGATTCGTCTCAGCTCGGAATTGGCTTGATCCGGCTCAAATTGAAACTAGTTGCCTCAAATTGAATTATTTGGATCAATTTCATCTATAAATTGGCTTGAAAATGATAATGTAACATTCATGATGTTGGAAATCCTTAAGAACACTGAAGGACTACAAGAGAGGCTAGAGAACAAGAAAGAATGTTGTGGTGTATCGTCATTGGATGCAAGCCTCTTCCTCGAGGGAGAAATAGCACTGATACGAGTTGCTACAACAAAAGAAGTGTCACATGCACAACTCCGCCTTTTCAAAGGAGGGCATGCAACAAACGTCCGACAGAAACGTGGTCCACAAAATCGGAAAGCGCAAGACAATTATTCATTATAATCAATTTTACTTAGTATCAAATTTTAAAACAATCATGTTTGTCCCGTTCATTAGTTGTGCATGCTATAGTTTTTAGAAATAAAAAAATTCCACAAGCTGATCTCAAATTACTTCGAGCCGATCCATGCATAGCTCGAAATCGGCTAAAAAAAATCCAATTCAAAATTTTGGCTCGATTATTTAGTTTTATTCTCGATACGAGCCAATATTTGAATCGAGTTTCAAATGATTAGCGATCTTCGAGCTACTTTCACATCCCACATCCCTACTTCTAGGATGCCAAATCTTTCATTCAAACGCCCTACCTATGAATTGTAATAAATGAGTTCAAGGCATACAATTAATAATACAATTTTAAAAGTTCTTATAAATAAATAAAAAATCTTATAGATCAGCTATTATTATGCAAAAAATGATGGAAAAAATCGTGTTCTATAGCATATGTTAGTATATAAGGACGCAGCAAGCGATGTAAAATATATTTTAAAGCAAACATGTTTGTCCCGCTCATTATATGTTATGCAAAGCTGACATGGTAAATGATATTTTATGCATTGATATGAACAAGTTTGGCTTAAGATCTAAGGATGTTTAAAAAAACAAAAAAAAGTGCTATATAATTATTTAATGAATTTTAAAATGATTATTCTATCAGGATTTATCTTTTTCAATAATCTTACAAACTGATTGATGAATACTTAGGATATGTTAAATTCTGCTGTAATTATTAATATTGTGAGAGTTATAAATAACTCAAAATGGGATGTACAGCTTCCCACAATGGCATTTATGATGCAAACAGTAATTTTTGAAACACATGTGCTTCTTGTTTTGGTGGCTGTTCGTCCACTTGACTGAGATAATAAGGTCTTGTTCATTCAAATATCATTTCGACAAATCAACTTGAGCCAAACTCAGGTTGAGGATCATTGCTTGTCAATGGAGTAAAGCTAATTATTAAATGGTCAACCTTTTCATGTGAAGCACAACAAATCTAATAATCATGTTGAAATCCATAACGATATAAATCATATCTGACTTTACAGACGCTAAGTGTGCTCATTTATTATGTTTCTAACATAGAAACCGAAATCTACCCTCATATAAATAAGTCGAAAGTTGAGATGCCGCTTGCACGATTTTAGCAACGTTCAAGAACTCTTTAGTGATTCATTTTTTTATCTAGAAATACTCTATTATGACTTTGATGCATGAATGTGCATAAATAACCTATATATTTGATGTTGTGTGAAACATAAATACAAATTAGTTTAGGTGTAAGGCACATAAATACATAAGAGTTGTGTAGCAAGTCTGCAAATTTGCCTTTAAGAAGTGACATTTACATGCACAACACATAGTTATTATCTCTTCATATATATCTCAAACCTAAACTTTCATATTTATGCACATAGCACTCAATATAAAAAACACACTTAATTTAAGTTTAATTGGAACTATAGAGAGGTTTGGATTGAGGATACCCATTCATTAAGGTTAATGAGAGACTTTGAGGGGTCACTCAGAAGAGAGCCAAATCTGCAAGCAAATACTAGGAATTTGATTGATCATATCTTCCTCATTATAAGTGATGTGAACAATAGATTTAAACAATTAGATACCCATAAGATTTTAATTTTGGCTTTACTTTTAGGCTTCTCTTCTAAGCATTACTTTTATGGGCTTTTATAGAATCAAATCTAGCTTTATTTTGGCTACAATTTGATCAATCATTTAATTTGAGTAGATAAATTTGCCATTGGTATGCTAGATCAATTTAAAAGCAAGCATGTTATAGACACTTGGATTGGGTAAAATAAAAACCCTAGAAGCAATTTCATTGTTTTAGCTCTATAATCATGATCTTATAATTAACAAACTTAAATATGGACCCAGTTGAGCTGAAGAGACCTAAGAAGCTATGAAACTTATAACTGTCCCAAGTTTTGCTTGAAGTAGATTAAATTTATATGCATAACAAACATATATTATGTATTTACGTATCTCGAAGCTAAACTTTTCATATTTGCAGGCATAACACTCAAAATTAGGATTTAGCGGTAGTGTCCTGTACATAAATATGAAAGTTAAGGTGCAAGATATAGAAATACTTAAGAATTATGAGCTAGATATGCAAGATTTTTATTAAATTTTAGGAGTTAGATATGGAAAATCATAAGAGTTATGCCCGTGCATGTAACACGGTATACATAATAAATCTTAAAATGCGAAAAAACTAATGGTTCAAATTAAAAATAAAACTTTAAAGAATATTTGAATCGAGTTTAGCTATAACTTGACTATAAAAACACTAGAAATGGTTAACTGTGGTGAATCTGCGAATCAAAGGGGGTCGGTCGAATATAGAGAGGTTTATCGCTCGCGAGAGAAAATGAGAAATGAGGATGTAGGTTTGATATAAACAGGCTTCCTGACAGCTTTTCGACTGCCCTTGATCATAGGCTTTTAATTTATTAATAAGCGATGGTAGGTATAACAGGTTAATATATACGGGCAGTCAGATATTGAACATTTGTAACCTACAGTGTTTATTTTTGACAGTCAATATTCATCGTTTTCTACTTTGGTATGAACCAACGGTTGTGACTGTAGGTTATTAATTAAAGTTCGTCGGTTATATGTTTCACTAAAAACCAACAGTGTGCACCGTAGAAAAATTATCAATTATATTAATCGTATGTAAGCTACTAGAAATAAAGAAAAATTTACCAACTCAGTAGGGGTCGTTGGTTTCCTCATCAATTTTTGTGGCGCGTGTACAAGGAAAATGGGATTGACCATATCGAATAATCTTGTGTCAGACATGTGTCGAAAGATCTAAGAGAGACAAGAATATCCAAGATAAGAAGAAAACAACTAAATGAGAACTAGCCGACCGACCGAATTAAAATCCACAAAGGTTCGGTCAACTGGAGAAACGACCAACTTGGATGACTGATTGCCTTAGAAGTGCATAGGCAAAGACCGATCGACTCTCAAAGCCCGACTAACACGCATAGTTGATTGGCAGACTCGACCAAAGGCGACTAAAGAAGATCCACCGGTCAGAAATGTGTCAAGTGCATGTCGAGGGCTTATTTGTTAATTCTCGATTATTCTATTTCACTATAAATAGAAGAAGAATAAATGTAATAAGAATTAGTTGTTGGAATTTAATGTCAAAATACTTCGTTCCTAAAGTTCTCTCTCTCTTTCTACTCTTGCTCTCTCTCTCTCTCTCTCCTCATTTACGCTATATTTCTTAGATGTGATTCATAATAAAATTTTTATTCTTCATTTTATATGATTGAAAATCAGGCGAGTTTACATAAACAACCCAAAATTCTTATGTATTCACATATCTCACATCAAAACTTTCATTTTTACATACAAATTAAGGTGCATGTATGAAAGTTTAGGAGTAAGATATGTAAATACATAAAAATGTTGTGCTATTTATTTAAATATCCCTAAAATTAATTTTTTGGTTAAACCCCCAATTCAGGAATAAATTGTGCCAATTGGGTTTTAATAAATGAAGGCGCGCTACAGGACTANCCATATCGAATAATCTTGTGTCAGACATGTGTCGAAAGATCTAAGAGAGACAAGAATATCCAAGATAAGAAGAAAACAACTAAATGAGAACTAGCCGACCGACCGAATTAAAATCCACNTCTAACATAGAAACCGAAATCTACCCTCATATAAATAAGTCGAAAGTTGAGATGCCGCTTGCACGATTTTAGCAACGTTCAAGAACTCTTTAGTGATTCATTTTTTTATCTAGAAATACTCTATTATGACTTTGATGCATGAATGTGCATAAATAACCTATATATTTGATGTTGTGTGAAACATAAATACAAATTAGTTTAGGTGTAAGGCACATAAATACATAAGAGTTGTGTAGCAAGTCTGCAAATTTGCCTTTAAGAAGTGACATTTACATGCACAACACATAGTTATTATCTCTTCATATATATCTCAAACCTAAACTTTCATATTTATGCACATAGCACTCAATATAAAAACACACTTAATTTAAGTTTAATTGGAAGTATAGAGATGTTTGGATTGAGGATACCCATTCATTAAGGTTAATGAGAGACTTTGAGGGGTCACTCAGAAGAGAGCCAAATCTGCAAGCAAATACTAGGAATTTGATTGATCATATCTTCCTCATTATAAGTGATGTGAACAATAGATTTAAACAATTAGATACCCATAAGATTTTAATTTTGGCTTTACTTTTAGGCTTCTCTTCTAAGCATTACTTTTATGGGCTTTTATAGAATCAAATCTAGCTTTATTTTGGCTACAATTTGATCAATCATTTAATTTGAGTAGATAAATTTGCCATTGGTATGCTAGATCAATTTAAAAGCAAGCATGTTATAGACACTTGGATTGGGTAAAATAAAAACCCTAGAAGCAATTTCATTGTTTTAGCTCTATAATCATGATCTTATAATTAACAAACTTAAATATGGACCCAGTTGAGCTGAAGAGACCTAAGAAGCTATGAAACTTATAACTGTCCCAAGTTTTGCTTGAAGTAGATTAAATTTATATGCATAACAAACATATATTATGTATTTACGTATCTCGAAGCTAAACTTTTCATATTTGCAGGCATAACACTCAAAATTAGGATTTAGCGGTAGTGTCCTGTACATAAATATGAAAGTTAAGGTGCAAGATATAGAAATACTTAAGAATTATGAGCTAGATATGCAAGATTTTTATTAAATTTTAGGAGTTAGATATGGAAAATCATAAGAGTTATGCCAGTGCATGTAACACGGTATACATAATAAATCTTAAAATGCGAAAAAACTAATGGTTCAAATTAAAAATAAAACTTTAAAGAATATTTGAATCGAGTTTAGCTATAACTTGACTATAAAAACACTAGAAATGGTTAACTGTGGTGAATCTGCGAATCAAAGGGGGTCGGTCGAATCTAGAGAGGTTTATCGCTCGCGAGAGAAAATGAGAAATGAGGATGTAGGTTTGATATAAACAGGCTTCCTGACAGCTTTTCGACTGCCCTTGATCATAGGCTTTTAATTTATTAATAAGCGATGGTAGGTATAACAGGTTAATATATACGGGCAGTCAGATATTGAACATTTGTAACCTACAGTGTTTATTTTTGACAGTCAATATTCATCGTTTTCTACTTTGGTATGAACCAACGGTTGTGACTGTAGGTTATTAATTAAAGTTCGTCGGTTATATGTTTCACTAAAAACCAACAGTGTGCACCGTAGAAAAATTATCAATTATATTAATCGTATGTAAGCTACTAGAAATAAAGAAAAATTTACCAACTCAGTAGGGGTCGTTGGTTTCCTCATCAATTTTTGTGGCGCGTGTACAAGGAAAATGGGATTGATCATATCGAATAATCTTGTGTCAGACATGTGTCGAAAGATCTAAGTGAGACAAGAATATCCAAGATAAGAAGAAAACAACTAAATGAGAACTAGCCGACCGACCGAATTAAAATTCACAAAGGTTCGGTCAACTGGAGAAACGACCAACTTGGATGACTGATTGCCTTAGAAGTGCATAGGCAAAGACCGATCGACTCTCAAAGCCCGACTAACACTCATAGTTGATTGGCAGACTCGACCAAAGGCGACTAAAGAAGATCCACCGGTCAGAAATGTGTCAAGTGCATGTCGAGGGCTTATTTGTTAATTCTCGATTATTCTATTTCACTATAAATAGAAGAAGAATAAATGTAATAAGAATTAGTTGTTGGAATTTAATGTCAAAATACTTCGTTCCTAAAGTTCTCTCTCTCT
>JXCR01134828.1:2403-23627 GCA_002079205.1 Phalaenopsis hybrid cultivar
TATATATATATATGTAAATTAAAAAGTCCTTCCGAAGCGGGCGACGGGATTTCGATTCCGGCGGCCGACAGCTTCTTACGGGCGACCTCCCAAACGTAACTCCCCCCTCGCTAGACTGGTGGTAGGGGTAGGAGTACAGCAAGGAGGACTGTCTGGTTGTTCCTTCAGCGAGGAGAGGGGACGGAAGCCTTGGGAAGAGGGGGATTGTAGGAAAGGCAACAACTGTACCTATCCTTGGGCGACTGCCCTCGAAGGGTGAACCAGAGACGTCAACGGCTGTCCCGACAGAAAACATACACCAAAAACTAACCCTAGAATCCTATGAAAGCAAATATACAAGAATTAGAAGTGGACTAATAAAATCGGCCGACTACTCACAAAGGGACATAACCTGAACCTGTTCGGTCCAAGTGAAGTAGTCATGTCATGCTTTGTTCTGGGGACCCATGTTGGGAGCGGGAGAGGCTCCCGATTTAGTCACCCATCATAATGCTACTCCATCATGAGCATACTTAAATGTAGATTTTATACACATGTTACGCCACAGGGCATCTCCTATATTTGATTCTAACCCTTATTTAGTTTATTCATACCTTCCTTTTCTCCTGAAAGCTTATTATTATAAGGGAATGTCATGAACTGCTCCTAGTTCAGGCAACCCTAGCTCCACCCTCATCAGGCATACTTCTAGGACCTATCATAGGCCAGCCAATTTTTACTTGGTTCATCTTGAAACACATTGTATAGAGGATCTAGCAATAATAAAATTTACAGTGACCTAGCCTGCATTATGTGAATTATTGCCTACTTTAGCCAAACAATCCTATATAATAGGATAAACCTCGCAATTGTATCCTTCATTGTGCCACTTCTAAGGAGTCATTCAATCGCGAGTAAACATGATTGTAAAATTTTCAAAAAAGAAAGAAAACACCAGTGATTATACAAAAGGGGACCACAGATATTTGGGTTTAAGCCTTTACATACACAGCCAAGTAATATTTCCTCCACGAGCAATGTTTGATATTATTCATTCCTATTCTTTCCTCATAGAAGCTACCACGGGTCACTCCTTGTATGAGCCATCAGCACAGATGATCACCCTCTGCCCTCATCAAACTACCATCTTTAAATTTGGGATGTCATCCATATTTATCTGAAAAGATTTGGTTCTTTCCATATTTATCTCTCTCATGTAGGTCGGCCAGCACCTCCAAATCTTTGAGGATTTGATTAGGATATCTCAGAAAACATTTGATTAGTTTATTCCAATATTTATGTTTTTTTTTTCTATTTTTTATTCAAAACCATTTCATTTCCTAATTTACGTGAGATATGTTTGATAAATTTATAAATAATGAGGGATTGGTTTCCGTATAACAATGTCCCCTATTTGTGAATAATGGACCAATGAAGTAATTTTTACATAGTATCAGAGCCATAAAATCCTGCCCTAGTCACCAAACCTCTTTTTGGAGTCGTCGAAACTCCTTCCTAGTGACAAAACTCCTTCCTACTAGGGTCAAAAACCCCTCCAACGCCTGAATCCCTTTGTGCTAGAGCCGACACTCCTTCCAGCTAGGGTCAGAAACCACACCACCACACCCGAACTCCTCTTTGTAGCTGAAACTTCTCAGTGAAGGACATCAATCAACCTAGGATTTTGGCTCCAGTGGATATAGCTCTCTCTCCGTGGATGTCAGCCTCTGTGGAAATCACTTCCTCTCCAATGGGAATCACATTCTCTTTCTAATAGAAATTAACAAACAATAATAGGTGCAACAGGCCGCATAAGCATCAGCTGCAGCCAACAATTCTCTCCATTGCAGTCAACTAGAAATAGCCCTAAAGATTCAAGAGGTTGATGGCCAAGTACGGGATGAAGGATTCAAGTGGTATTCCCAAAGGATAACTTTGAATCTAAGTTAAGGGATTTTGTTCAGAAAACTCCTAAACTCTCTAACTTTATCACAAATCATAAACTCAATGGTTATAACTATCTTTCGTAGCCTCAATCCATGTATATGTATATCTGAGGTAAAGGGAAAGTGGAACATCTCATGCAGAAGGGCACAATTCCTAAGATCACTGACCCCAACTACCACACATAAAAGAATCAAAAACATATGGTTATATCTTGGTTAGTCAACTTAATGACTCAAATAGGAGAAAATTTTATGATGCACAAAACTATCAAATAAATTTGAGAGACTGCAAAAGAAACATATTCTAATACCGAGAACACTGAAGAGTTGTTTGAGAATGAAACCAACTTCATGGCCCGACAAGGAGAGCAAAGCGTCGTCGAATATTTTGACTCTCTGTCAAAGTACTGGCTACAATTGAATATGTTTGAGACACGTGTGGAAATATCCACAAGAAAGCATGATATTTATATACATCATCGAGAAGAAGAGGATCATCAAATTCAGAGTACTAACTCAAGAATTGGATGAGTGTGAGAAAAGATCATGGGAACAAAGCTTTCTATCTCCTCGTGAAGACTTTGCTGAAGTTAGAAGTAAATAGTCCGAGAATAAGCTAATGCTGATCGGAAATGAGTGTTCACCAAGCACTGAAAGTTCAGCTCTGCAAACTCATAATTCTTCCCATGACTCAAAGGTCAAAAAAAACCATCCCACATGTGATTATTGCAAGAAGATTGACCATATCAAAGACAAATATTGGAAACTTCATGGAAAGCCAATCGACTGGAATCCTAGGCATGGAATGAAGAGAAAAAGGTAAATATTGCTAACACAATTGAAGGATCAAAGGAGTCATTCACCACAGAACAGATTGAAGTACTGAAGAAACTTTTTGGAGCAGCACACCAACCTTGTGACAACAAGGCAATGAATCATCCTCCCATCTTGTCATAATAGAAGATTCAAAACTTGAATCATAGATTCTGAAGCCTTGAATCATATGACTGGAAACATCAATGCTCTAGTCAACTCTCAAGAGACTTCTACATCTACATCGATAAGACTAGTAGACGAATTACAATTAAATATTGTTCGGAACCAAGATATAGAGCTCTCCAAGGATATTACACTTTTCTCTATCTTATATGTTCCACAATTTAACTGCAATTTCATTTCAATCAGTAAGGTCACTCATTATATGAAATATATAACTAAATTTCTTGCAAACTCTTGTGAATTTCAGATGATGAACTCATGAAAGGTGATTGACAATACGGAAATGCATCAAGATTTATAATTGCTCAAAGATAATCTCTTTCTAAACACAACTAATCTCACTGTTGTATGTCTCTTAATTTTTTTAGTGTTGAATCTATGTTTGTCAAAAAATAAATTATGTTATAGAATTATCATTTGGATCATCCTAATTTCAATTAAATTGTTAAGTTATATCTACATTTGTTTCCCAATAAAAAAACTTAACTTTTATCAATGTGAGACTTGTCAACTTGTCAAACACGCTAGAAATAGTTATTGCATGACTCACTAAAAACCCTCACATCTTTTTTTTCATTATCCACAGTGATATTTAGGAACCTTCAAATGTAAAAACCTAAGTGAGGCTAGACAATTTCTCATTCATTGACAATCATATTAAAACAATTTGGGTATTCTTGATGAAAAAAAATCTTAAACAACCCAAATCTTCCAAACCTTTCACGACATGATTGAAACACAATTCTAATGTGAGATTCAGATTCTCAAAGCTGATAATGCAAATAAATGTTTCAACTCCATCTTTTGATCCTATCTTTTGAAAAATGAAAAAATTCATATGAGTTCATTTATTGATACCTTACAATAAAATGAAATTATAGAGAGAAAAAATTGCATTTAATTGACGTATCCCGCTCAATTATGATTTCTTATCAAGTTCCTAAATATTTTTTAGAAGGAACAATTCTTACTGCAACATATTTTATTAATCAAATGTCTAGTCGGGTACTTATCTTTAAAACACTTCATGTTTTGACGGTTACCTCTCCACACATAAGAGTTTTCTCACATACTTAACACTTAAAATTCTTGGGTGTGTATTCTTTGTTCACATTCATTCCCCATCCTGCAAAAACAACCCTAATTTTATCAAGTGTAATTTTCTTTGGTATGCCTTCAGCAAAAAGAGATAAGTACACTAATCTCCTATTATCAAAAAATACTACAACTTCATCAATGTCATATTTTTTTGAAAATCAATCTTAATATCTCAAATATAATGTTCAGTGGGAGAGCAAAAATGAACATCAATTTTGGGATGCACATGATAACACCTATATAACAAATCCACCTACTCCTATTGCTGAGGTTATACAAACAACACAACATGAAGTCCACAACAAAAAACTTCGTGTGTATACTAGAAGGATGAAAAATTTTGTGCATGTGAAAGATACCTTGCAAATACATAACTCCTTCAACCAAATCCCGAGTTCACATTTACCTAAAATTGTGGGTGAGTCAAGTCCGCATGAGTTATCTCCCTTCCTCTTCTAGCGTTGAAGACAAGAAAAGTTGTACGAGATACCCAATGCAGAAGTATGTAGCCTATGGAAAGCTATCTCGAGCCTATAGAGCATTTATATATAACATTGATAATTTGCATATTCCTAAATCCATTCATGAAGCTATTGAAAGTCCAGAATAGAGGAAAGCAGAGGAATAAGAGATTTGAGCATTAAAACATAATGGCACATGGACTCTTACTAAACTTCCTCAGCATCAGAAGCCAGATGATTGCAAATGAGTGTTCAACATAAAATACAAAACTGATGGGAGTGTTGGGAGATTCAAAGTCAAGTTTGTTGCTAAAGGTTTCACACAAGCCTATAAAAAAAATATCAGGAGACCTTCACACCAGTTGTTAAACTGAACACTATCAGAGTTCTTCTTTCAGAGCAGTTAATAAGGAATGGAGACTGCATCAACTTGACATAAAAAATATCTTTCTGAATGAGGATCTGGAAAAAGAAATGTACATAGAGATACCGCCAGGATTTGAGAATAATTCCAACAAACAACTTGTATGCAAACTTAATAAGTCTCTTTATGGGCTTAAACAATCACCAAGGGAATGGTTTGAAATGTTTGCTAAAATTATGAAATCCAATGGATATTTTCAAAGTCAAGCTAATCACGCATTATTCATAAAACACACTCAAGGTGAATGGATTGTTCCCCTGATCGTATATATAGATGGTATGACTCTTAGTGGTGATGATGAAAGATAATTTTTAAAAATTAAAAATGTGTTTGCTGCTGAGTTTGAAATCAAGAACCTAAAAATATGAGATATTTTCTAGATATGGATGTATCAAGGTCCAAGAACATGGTTATTATATAACAGAGGAAATACATCCAAGATCTGCTAAAGGAAAAAAAATGGAATATTGAATACAAACCTGTTGATATTTCAATGGAACCCAATAAAAAGTCTAACAAGGAAGAAGAAAGTATATCTATCAATAAAAGAAGATAATAAAGATTGATAGGAAAACTTATCTATCTGTCACATGCTAGGCTGAGGTTTCTCAAAAAGAATCCTGGTTATGGATTAATTTTTGATAAAATCAGAAACAAAGAAGTGCAAGTCTACATTGATGCTAGTTGGGAGGGAGAACTCGCTAATATAAAGTCAACAACAAGTCTTTACTCATATGTATGAAAAAATCTGGTCACATGGAGAAGTAAGAAGCAAGCTTTTATTTTGTGAATTGGTGCACAATCAAAAATATAGACCTTTAGGGATCTCTAAAGGGATCTGAATTCATAAATTGTTAAGGGAACTTGAATATTTTTTCTACAGGCCTATACAGATGACTTGTGACGGTCAAGCAGATATTAGTATTGCCAAGAGTCATGTGCATCATGACAAGAGAAAGTATATTGAAATTGATAGACACTTCATCTCTAAAAAGGTCAATGGGGGAGTTATACAGCTAAGGTACATCCCGACACACCAACAAGTTGCTCAAATCTTTACCTAAACTCTTCCTTTAAGCAACTTTTCAAAATTCAATGCCAAGCTCAGTCTCTACAACATTTAAGACCAAGTTTGAGGGAGAGTGTGGAAATCTGAAAAGATTTGGTCATTTTCATATTTTTCTCTCATGTGGGTCGACCACCGCCTCTTGGAGAATTTGATTAGGATATCTTAGGAAACCATTGATTGGTTTATTCCATTCCTATTTTATATTTTTTTCTATTTTTTAATTGGAATTATTTCCATTCCTAA
Organism: Phalaenopsis hybrid cultivar; assembly: GCA_002079205.1. Classification (NCBI taxonomy): domain Eukaryota; kingdom Viridiplantae; phylum Streptophyta; class Magnoliopsida; order Asparagales; family Orchidaceae; genus Phalaenopsis; species Phalaenopsis hybrid cultivar. The sequence goes on from JXCR01134828.1 coordinate 8,623, forward strand.
TTTATGTGAGATATTTTTGTCAAGTTTGTAAATAATGAGGAATTGATTTCTCTCTACAGATGTACCCTATTTGTGAATAATAGACCAAATAATTTCCTCCCCAAGTAAAGTCTAAACATTAGCCTAACATGTACCATATATTAGGCTAAACCTCGCAACTGTATCCTTCTTGGTACCACTTCCCAGGAGTCATTCCATCATGAGCAAACATAATTGTAAGATTTTCAAAAAAGAAAGAAAGAAAACACCATTAATAATGCAAAATGGCACCTCACATATTTGGTTTTAGGCCTTTACATATATAGCCAAGTAATATTTCCTCATGCAATTTTTTATTTTATTCATTCCTATCCTTTCCTCGTAAAAGCTACCACGGGTCAAACCTTGTATGAGCCATTAGCACAGATGACACCCTTTTCCCTCATCAAACTACCCTCTTTAAATTTAGGATGTCATCACTACCCTATTTCATAAAAAAGTTTGTATTGGGCCTCCGTTATCTAGTTATTGGAAAAATATTAAGTTTGAAAATATTCCTATATACTATTCCTATTGTCATATTTTTGGGCATTAACTTTTTGAGAGTTTTAAAACTCATTCGTGTTAAGATGTCATCAATTTTAGTTACAATCCTTTGACATGATGTTCATATTTATCAATCGGACCGTTTGGCAGAAGATCCCTCCTCATCTATTGAGGCTTGTTCCAAAAAATTGGTGCCATTTTCAAATCTTCTTCCAAGAATACTAACTAGTGTCCCTATAACCGCTAGCCCTTCAGTGGTGATTACTTCGTTGAAGGCTATTATCATCAAGAATACTCCACAAGCTCAGAAAAATTTTAATATCTTCCTATTGCTGAAAAAAAACGATGATTATTTATGACAATAAGCTTTTAACTCTCATTGATCATAAAAAATGTCATCTCTCTAGAGAAAAGAAAATTTCAGGCCATATATATCAAAAGCGACATCAATCAAAAAAAAATCTATAATCACTGCTATTTTCACTAGGTTTCAAGCTAGACAATATAACTAAAGTCATTGCATCTCTTTTGCTTTATTATATTTTTTTTTCTTTTAGTATACTCGGTAGATGTGATACTGGAGTTAATCCAAAATAAGAAAGAAAATATAATTAAGAAAAGCCAATAAGCGGTTACAGCCACACACCGAAACGGGAAATAACAACACGATACTTGACACGACTAGGATGGATCACAGGTGGTGGTGGTGATGGTGGTTATGGGCGGCTGGAACAGCGGCAATTTGTTGTTAGGGATGGCAAAAACAAGGGGGCAGTGGGATAGGGGCGGCAGCAACATTTGGATAAGTGGGAGGTTGGCGACTGCAAGATAAAAAAGCTGAGAGACTGGTAGGTGGCTAGGACGGGCGATAGGGAGGTATGGGGGCTATAAGCAACAACAAAGGTATTGTCCTAGGGGATGGTTGCAACAGTTACGACGGCAACAACGGATGAAAGGTTGTGGAGAATGGAGAAATTTGAGGATAAATACCACCTTGAAAGTGAGATACAGTTGGAGCACCACTCAACCCTTGAAGGAGAATCATTATGTCGGAACGAGATACAATCGGAGCACCACTCGCCCTTGCATACAGCTCTAACCGGGAAAATAGGGGACGTCAATAGCTATCTTGACAGAAATGCAATCAAAACCTGGCCCAAAGCACAGGGAAAACAACATATATCAACCTAGGGTAACTAAAGAGTGGGACCCTTTTCATATATAAACCCTGTGAGGAAAGTCGGCTTTGCTCAGGCTACTGTCTGAACCGATCACAGCCGGCCTGGAGGCATCGCGTCCATGCTAGAAGCTGTGATGTTCACGTCCGGTTGAAAGCAAGAGACATCCACATCGTTCGGTGTCGCAGATGGGATTCCAGCATTGCACTCCACTGGACGCTTCGCATCAAGAAGGCTTTGATTCTTATCATTATTTAGTTAATATATTTTGACCTTAAGAAAATCTAGCCTCAAAGCAAATTAGAGTGTGAGATTAAATTTGAGTCTAAAAATCATATAGATGTTTGATTTGAAACTGGCATTTAAACCATATATGAACCTGAACTACAAACAGAAGCTAAATTCATCCTTGACTATGAACCTAAACCAACCATGAATGTGATCGATAAGTCAACAAAGCAAACTAATAAAGAAAATCTTAAATGTGATAGTGAATGGAATCACACGTTCTAAAGGTTATAAATCCAGTAAACAAGTATATTAAACTTTGGTTTAAGATTCTCATAAACTCATCTCTATTAAGCAAACTGAAAGTGATTTTGTTTATAAAGTTTTTTATTCCATAATTTTGAAGCACAAAACCTTGTGAAAGAAGTGAACTCGATTATATATTTGAATAAATTTATTAAAAATGAAGGAATACAAGAAACATGAATTTAAAGCTTTGGTAAAATCTAAGAGTAATTCTATTAATATGCAACTTGTCTAAGTTGGTTTTCTCCAAAGAGGTGGTTCGTTTATTAAGGCATTACATATTTAGGTGGTCTCTCTGTCATTTTCCTTGTAATCACATTATATAAAAATAATTACAAATCATTATTAATATCCCTTAGGATGTATGTTCACATTCTAGTTTTTTAATTACATGTGTCTTAATATCCTTTGCATGATTTGCACAAATTTTCATATTTACTGGAAGAGATTCGCAATAAATAAATTGTTAATTATAACAACAATTGTAAGTCTATACTGATGTAACAAGATGCATCTAGAATTCAAACAAGATAGAGTAATGGTACATCTGCAAATTGAAAGGCTTCTTGCCGGAGTCATAAAGAAAGTAAATGCAAGAAAGATAGGGCAACATAAAAGTACATATTAAATTGTGATAAATAACTATGAATTAGAAATTTTGGAAAGATGTGGTAGTGTCCAAACTTTAATGTATCTAATTTGATTTTAAATCATTAACCAACTACCAGTATTGTTGATCATCTCTTTTCATTCCCTCACGAACTCATATCCAGCAACCTACCAATTGGATCAAATCTTATTTTTCCAGAAGCCAGTATATATGATAGGATTATGTCAACTACTACAAAGAGCGGGGAAAGAGTGACCGCTGCTACAACAACTGAAAAAAACACTGCCACAGCATAGCAAAGATATTGTGACTCATAGAGAATGAGGCACCACGGAAGGCGCTCTAAATGGAAGGTTTACCACCAGAAAAGAACCTAAATGAAACGATTACAGAATAAGCTTTTTAACATTTTCATTAAGAATTACATAAAGCGTTCTAAGCAGGTCCTAACAAATTTTGAAGAGGAAATGTTTTTAAATGCGGTATTTGACGAACCTACGAAAAGGCGGACACGAAATTTGTGTATTCCAGCGATCACGGAATTCGATCCCATCCCTGTAGGGGATTGGTGGGATTCCAGCGAACCTGCAAGAGACAGCAGGATTTCACTATCCGCGAAATCAGACACCCCGCAACTATGAGTTGAGCAAATCACAATTTTCTCGCCCTGTACGCGGCTTCAGCAAGGAAAGCCTACCTTTTAGGCATCCTTATTTCTCATTACCTTATTTCCTACTTTCATATTTCTTATTTCTTTATTTTGCTATATCAAAATTAGGCTATTTTCTATTAGGAAACTTTTATTTATGTTGCATTAGGCTCTTGAATTTTCAGTTATGTTAATTTTATGAAGTGATAGACTTTCCGGTGCTAAGCTCTTCAGAGTGTTGTTTCATCTTTCTTTTACAAGTGGTATATTTGTATCTTCCTTGGATCAAGTGGTAGAACCTCTTTGCAGTTGGAACATCGCCAATTCAGAGTTCTCTCTACAGTTTGCAACTGGGACAACCGCCGCAAACGTCGAACCTGCTCAGCAGATTTATCCCTACAATCCCGTCACCTTCGAACTTGGATTTACCTTTCCATTGCCATTTCATAACCATCTCCCCACTAAATCCACTTCCAAAATAACTTCAAGGAGCCCTAAAACGATATCATCCGCTGTCAGAAACCGATAAACCCTAAATTTTTAAGGATTTATCTTTCCTAAACCTAAACCAAGATTTCATGCAACCCGACCTAACACCACCACCAAAAAATAATTTTCCTAAATCATTCATATGCAATTCCTAGTCCCAACCATAAATTTTCAAAATCCAATATTTTTACATTCACCATATATTCGCCCCGACACCTACCACCAAAACCCTAAACTTCGACCAAGCTCTTATTTACAGCCCATCACCCGTTGAAACCTTGATCGAAAGAAATGAGCACAATGTTGCTTTGGAGAAATCTGCAAATACGTGTCTAAATGCTTACTATGTAACAGAGCCTTGTCGTCTTTGAGATTAAACAATTCGGTGAGGTCACCCGTAGCCAAAACAATAATTTGTCGGATCGAGAGGGGGAAATGAATCCCTTCCACCATATAGTTTCTAATGGTGAAGAACTACCAACTTGATGCTTTGGCATGGAATATCAAAGGAGAAGCCAGAATCTTAAAATAAAGGTAAAATTAATGAATTTGAAAATGGAAGGGATCCATATGAGTTTATTAAATGGCTTCAAGACGTTGAGCAAATTTTTAAGTACAAGGATGTTCCTCAGGACAAGAGAATTAAACTGATAGTCATCAAACTCAAGAAAAATGCTTCATTGTTGTGGGAGAACCTGAAGAGTATTTGGCAGTGAGAAGAAAAGCATAAAATTATCACATTATCTAAAATGAAACGGAGATGCAGTGCAAATACCTTTCCCCAAATTATTGATAGAGCATGTTCATAAAGCTCTAAAATCTGTTCCAGAGATATTTTCATGGAGTACCTAACTAAATTTGATCGACTCATGTTGAAATGTGAGTTAGTGGAACTAGAGAGCGCACAGTAGAAAAATGTCTTAGAGGACTGAGCTCATCTATCAATAGTGTTTCAGCCGTAGTCATATTTATCCCTACTTGATGTAAGGACCCTAGCATTAAACGTGGAGAAACAGTAACGTTACCAGATGACTGTCACACCTTACAAGTAGAGTTCAGTCACAGAATCAAGTAGCAAGAGCAAAGCCAAGGGAGCATCCAAGCTGATCATGCCTGAAGAGAAATCAGTCCAGCGTGGAGAAGAAGTGGAAACCTCCAACACAACCAAATCCCTCCCAACAAAGAAGTGCCTCAAGTACCACGGGTTTGGACATATTGTGTTTGATTGTCCAAACAGAAGTACTATTTATTTAACAGAGTAGGGAGTAGTTGAATAAATGACAGTGACAAGAGAGAGGATTAAGCCTTCATAGTGGATTCTCAACCTACAACCAACAAGAAAGAGACACTAATGACTCACGATGAGCCCATGAAAGAAAGTCCAAGTAAATTAAAATTGGTTGTTCCAAAATATAGTAAGTCCAAAAATCCGATGCCATAAAAGCGGCAGCCCCTATTGAGGGAGTAACTCCTGCCCAATAGTTTTGTGTCTTGGATGGTTTCCATTGAGAGTGGTCCAGCAAGCCACCTATTTCATTCTAGAATTAGTTCCTCTAGACATACTTGCTTATTAGATGATCTCAGTCAAGTATGAGAAGTTGGGAAAGCAATTTATATAATTAATTGCTTGAAACTTGGCTACTGAAAATATTTGTCTATGTGAAGTTCTAGCTCAGGTTATGCAAAAAAATGATTATTTAATCTATCACGGCAAACTTTGGAAGAACATACGTGTTTTGGAGTTGTCTAAAATAGACATGAACATAAATTTTAATAGGACTAACTCAAACACAACAAGGCGATGGCTTTGTTATGGTGGTGGTAGATCGAGTCCAAAATCTTGCAACAAAAAAGCCAAAGCTCTTCCTACCCAAGGAGAATGACGCGAGGACACGTCTACAAAAACATGACACGGGATTTGCATATTCCAGCAATCATGAAATCAAATCCTGTCCCAGTAGGGGATTTTGGTGAGCTTTCCACGATCCCGGAAAACAATGGGATTTCACTATTCTGCAAAATCGAATCCCAACGATTGCGGGTTGAGCAAATCATGATCTTATCATCTCGTTTGCAGATTCAGCGGGAAAGCTTGCCTTTTTTTGACTACCACATATCCTAAGGGGGCCTTCCTTACCATTTATTTATTTTTTCTTTAAATTAAGTTATTTTCTATTAGGAGACTTTTATATTCGTTGTATTAGGTAATTGGATTCCAGTTTTGCTGATCATATGAAGTGAGACTTTCCTATTGGCTATGCTCTTCAAAGTATTATCTCTTCCTTTTGCATGTAATGTATTTATATCTTGCTTGGGAGTAGGTGGTGGAAACTCATCACCGCTCAAACGTCGCCGTTTTGGATTTTTATCCACTGTTTGCAACTGGGGCAGCAACCGACGATGTAATCTGCTGTCCCACAGCATATTTATCCCCGCAAATCCGTCCAAACGCCATCAAACTCACATTTACATTTACCTTGCCATTCCATAACTACCTCCCCTCTAAATGAACTCTTAAAATACCTTCTAAGAGCCCTAACATGGTATCAGTATTATTTTGCCTAGGATAATTGGATGAGATACCAAATTTCACCCGGCAATTGAAAAACAAGGCACAAGTTAGAGGAAGAAGAATCCTCCTCGCAAAATCTCAGATTTTGTTCATCATGCATAACTCGAGGGTATTCCTTACATGCTCTCCATAAAGGATTTAGTAGATAATACTTTACGCAAAAGGTTCTGCCAGAAAGACATAAGTACATCACAGAAACTAGGAAAACAAATCGGATTAGAAAATTTATGATATACTATCAGTGAAACAAATAATTGTGAGGATGTTAACCCAAAGAACCAAAAAAACACAAAAAAAATACAAATATTGTAAGAGAAAGGATAAACCCATCTTCAACAAATATATCTAAAGCAAATTATTAGACCTCACATTAAATGGACTTACTTCATAAATGAAGGATTGAGCATGAGTTAAGTAAGGCAGTTCTCCAAGGAAAAAATACTCCCTCTCTTCACAAGAAAACTGACGATTATTGGTGCACCATAGGGGTTTCTGAAAAGTTCAACAAGTAAACCATGATGAATGTGGCACATATCACTATAAAATAAACCCAGTCAAAATACCTAATCAGAAATTTTAATTAGAATATGCATACTATTTAGATAAAAGAGGATATAACTATAGGATATTAAAACTAACCTCAAGAAAGCTCAGTAGTACCAAGGCAAACAGATTAAGAGACCACAGAAAGTTAAAGCGAATATATATAAAGTAGAACCTCGCTACTCTATCAAATCTGATATCGTTCAGGACTTCTTCTGGTAAACCAATTCCATCTTCTGCCTGTAAGTGTTCATTTTAAGCATAAAAAAATATAACATACAATGCTAAAACAGATTACTTCCCAATCATAAATAATCAACTTGAGCAGAAAAAATGTGCTTCGAAGCACATACATAACTACAGTAAGCAAAAGTGGCCCAGTATGTAGCATCAAGTTACAATACTTTGAGCCTCAACTTAAGCTATAAGGGGTAGAAGCGGAAACAATAATAATGCTGCATAAAAACAAAAATATTGTTTGCAAGGGAATATTTATGCAGTATGATGATTTTCCTTCATTAAACCGCAGTATTGCCATGTCATACAGCTCAAAATCCTCCTCTTAATCAACTACAATTATGATAGGAATAACTGGCATCATCTGATAGAGGTACGGATCATGAAAAAAAAACAAACCCATAATGAGATGAAAGAAAAATTCAAAAAGCAAACCTGAATTATTACTCTCCTCACTCCTTCGCTTTCTCACTCTCTACACCACCTTTTTTCTCTCTAAATAAAGAGACAACTCACAAGCAACTTTTTAAATGCATCACAAGACATGCAAATGCATCTTGTAAATGCCTTGAAAAATGCACAAGAGCAATATGGAAATGTATTAAAATCACGCAAGTACACCTAAAATCAACTAAGTGTATTACATAGGTGCACAGAAAGTCATAAAATGCACCAAAAATTATGCAAATACTAATGCCAGAGTTGACCCAAACCCCAATAAGAAAAATAAATATTATTAATCAAACACAAATAGAGGTTTCAATCAAAGATAATTAAAACTAGGAAATAACGACATGACTCAATTAGGGCTGAGGGCGATAATGATAGTGTTGTGGTTTAAGGGGAACAGTAAGTGGTAGATGGCCAGAAGGAGGCAGCAACAAGTGGGAGGTGGTTGGAAAGGGGGCTTGGTGTTATGTTGTGGGGTTGGAAGGAAAGGCGGCAGGTTGGAGGTGGCAAGACGGGGCAGCAGTAGGTTAGAAGTGGTTGGAAATGGGGTGGCACCGGGTAGATAGGTGGCTAGAAAGGTTGGTAGCAAGCTAGAGACGCAGGGCTGGCAACTTAAGGGGAGATGGCTGGGAGGGATGGTTGGCTACAAGAAAATAGCGCACACTCTGTTTTTGAAAGACAGCAGTGACGACAACGACAGCGATGACAATGGAGAAAGGGAAGCAGAAAACGATAGAAAACCACCACCATGGGACGAGTTACATTCACAACACTCTCTTGCCATCGGATGCAGAATGAGACGTCAACGGCTATCCTGACAGAAATATGAAAGAAAAAAATTGTTCTAAAACAAAACAAATAACATATATATAGAGCTAGGGTAAAGAGGAGTGGAGTGGGCCCTACTGATAATAGAAGGGTACCCCAAGCTTGGAAGGACCGGTTAATCCCTCCTGTGCTTGAACTGAACTGGTCCAGTGTCTCTAAACTCGACTTTTGTCGCGCCTGGCGAATGAAACCTCGCTTCAGTCTCCTGAAGTTGGGGGAGCTTCGACCTCATATGTCGGAGCTTATGTGTGCTCTTAATAAGAAGTCAAATCTGTCACACTAAAGGTAGTCAAAATGTTGTAATCCCTTGGTAAATGAATCTTGTAAACGTTGTCAACGTTTTCATTCAACTTCTTGAGCTCTGGGCCTAAATTTCCTGAATTGGCCCCATGGGAAATCTCTTTATTCAACCTGGTCACAGTATATATCTTTCCTAAAACATCATTTTCTTCCTTATTTTATTAGCTTGTGCGTGGTAAGTATGGTTTTGCTTGGTGATCTCATTTCCCACTTCCTCGTGTATCCTATGAATCTCATGTACCTTCACCTCAGCATTGGTACTAAGCTCCGATGTGGGAAGAACTGGAACTAACTCAAGCGATAGAGGTGGACTAGTTAGGTCCAATGGTGCAACTACCTTATAAAGTTTGACTAACAAGAGTGACACTTCCCTCTTTTGCTCCTCTAAAATATTGCTTCACCCCCTTAAGTCACCCTTGTCTCTTCAGCTCTCTTACAAACTCTTGGCCAAATCTTAGGGTCAGTTTGAGGCAGCTGCAGCTTATTGAATAATCTGCTGATAAGCTGATTAAAAATAATATGCTGATAAAGTAGGTGTGGTGGCTATTACAATTTTTTATTTTTTTGTAAAAATTTGACCGCGGCCAGAAAGCTGCCACCACACCTAGATAGGCGCGGTGTAAAATCGTTGTTTTCAGCATTTTGAAAACACATAAGCTGCCCAAACGCAGTTTATCCAAACAGACCATGTGTGTTTTCAAAATGTCACCGCACCAAATAAGCTACCCCAAAAAGACCCTTAGTGGAGCAAAAAAGGCAAGGCAATTGTTAGGAAGATAGAAAGGTGTGATGAAGAATGGAATCGCTTGAAAGAGGAAGAGGAGAACATGACCATGGAAATGGCCGACAGTGTGGTGACGTGATTAATGGAGGCCGGCGAATGACTCACTCAAGTTGGTGGCGTGATTAGATGTGATTTACTTATGCCATCAAACGAAGCTCTCGTTTGATGGGATTAATAAATTTAATATCTTATATTTAGAAAACGAATGATTGCTCCATTAGTACATTTCCTAGTAAATTTACACTTAAAATTTTTGTTATTCTTGTGTTTATAATGCATGTGAAAAAATTGGAAAATGACCACTTAAGAAAAAGGAAGATTTATTTACATACCACTCAATTCGAATATATTTACATATCTAACACCTAAACTTCAACTTTTACATATATACCACCTTATATATGCATGGAATGGCGTATTTCACATTTCACATTTTAAAAATTAAAATAGTGGTATTTTTCAAGTGATATTAAAGATTTCAATGGTATAAATGTGTTAGATATGTAAATACATCAAAATTGAGTGATATGATAAAGGGTATCATTCCGTAGCCATAATGAATCATCTAAACCAATTAATTAAGGAAATTTGTTGGAACTATTTCATTTCCTTGTGAATCATAATGAATAAGTGAAAAAGTTGTCCTCCCTCAAAAGAAATGTTAGTTTTGCCCCTGTCAAGCGAAGTGAGTGGATTGCGTCCATACACAATCTAAAATAGTGTGCGTCCCATCGTCCGGCTCATGGGCCTGTGGAAGGCAAATTCAGCATGGGCTAGACGCAAGTCTTACTGCTTGATGTCATTTCCTATGAAGCACCTCAAGAGGTTTCCTAGGCTCTTGTTCACCACTTCCGTCTGACCATCAGTCTGCAAGTGCGATGCGAAGCTGAATTGAAATTTGTCATCTCTATCAGAGATAATGGTTAAAAGAATCTCACGCAGTCTCACTATCTCCGTGAAGTACAAATCAATAACATGTGATGCATTTAATGTCCGGTAGCACAGCACAAAATTAGCCACTTTGAGAACTTATCAATCACGACCATCACCGAATCTTTGTTCTATTGCATCCTCGGAAGACCTACTATGAAGTCCATGATGGCATACACCCATGGAGCCTTCGATACTGGTAATGAGGTATACAACACTATGTTTTATTCCCTACTTATCACTCCACATCTCTCGTTCGTCTGAGCCAAAAGAAATGTTCTCTTACCAGTGCGAGGGTCATGTTTTTGCCAAAGTGAACTACTAGTCTCCCGCTGTGACTCTCATGAATGATAAACTCCCTCAGCAAGCATTTGGGCATACACAACCTATTCTGGTGGAACAGAAAACCATCAGCTCAGTAGTATAGTCCCGTCAGCCTCTCCTAACTTTGTTCTCAAATTTCCCTAAAATCCTTATTTGTCTTGTACTGTTTCTTCACCACCTCGAATCCCACAACTCTAGCCTTCGTCGAGGTGATCAGCAAATGGCAGCTCAAGGCATCTACGAGCCAATTCTAACTCCCACCTTGTACTTAATAACGAATTGGAATAATACCAAGAACACAACCCAAGACGCATATCCTTCCCTTCAGCTTATTCTGACTATTCTAGAATCTCAATGCCTCATGATCTATGAATAAAGTCAACTTGCACATTAACAGGTAGTGACTCTATAGGCGGAGGGCTCTCACAATGGCATAGAACTCCTTATCGTAGATCAAAAACTTTCTTCTTGAACTCATTCAACTTCTCACTGAAGAATGTTACAAGGTGTCCTCCCAAGCTCCGCACTGTTTCAATCCCCACATTAGAGGCGTCACACTCCACCTCGAACAATTGGTTAAATTGGTTAAAATCTAGCAAGATTAACACTGAGACCTGTGTCGCCTTTTCCTTTCGGGGTATAAAAACTGGACTAGGCTACCTTTCAAAAAATCGAAACTTATCTCCCATTAGAAGCTCTATCAGAGAAGTTGTAAAAGCGTTGAAGCTCATGATGAGCCGCTTGTAAAATGATGCACAAAAACAACTTCAGCTTGGTAAAAGACTATCGAAGCGTCCAACTCGCGATTGTCTCTATCTTCGTAGGGCCCATCTCAATATCTGCACTGGATACAATATAACCCAAAAAACATACCAGAGTCGTCATAAAGTGGCATTTCTTCGAATGGGCATAAAATTTCTCCGACCGCAGAACATCAAAACCCCGCCTCAAATGCTACAAATGCTCCTCGAAACTGTTGTAGACAAGGATGTCATCAAAGTATACAACCACAAACTTCCTGATGTAAACCCAAAACACTTAATTAATCAGAATCATAAATGTGTTAGGTGCATTGGACAGTCTAAATGACATGACGGTCCACTCATACAACCCATCTCTGGCCTTGAAGGCGACTTCCACTCATCTCCCGACCCATTTCTGATCTGATGATGCCCACTCTCAGGTCAATCTTGGAAAATATTGCAACTCCATGTAACTGATCCAGTAGACCGTCCAAGCGAGGGATACGTAACAGGTATTTGATGGTGGTCTTGTTGATAGCCAGACTGTCAATGCACATTTCTTCACGAGCCATCCTTCTTGGGCACCATCAATATGAGGATAGCGCACAAGCTGACACTTTCCTCACTAGTCCAAGAGCAATGAGATTCTACAATTGTCGTTGTAACTCCTCGTACCGTTGGTCTCAATTTGTATGCAAGCTTATTTGACAACTGATCCTAGAATAATATCTATGACAGGTTGGATATCCCTAAGCAGGTAGATCCATCTCCCTCTAAGAAGACTAAGGTCATTGCCACTATAGCTTCTCAAACTGACTATAGAAAAGTGGTACGTCGGACCTCTAGCTTCTCCCATATAGGAGCATCTGCTCCTCCAGAATCCTTGATAAGTGAGAGAATGATGTGCTTCCCTTCCTTCGTGAACGAATATGTGTTCTTGAAGTCAATTTGTTGTGTTTTGCGATCGAACTGTCACATCCTTCCCGATAGGATATGATAGGCGTCTATGAGCACAACGTCACACCACACTGGGTCATGTAGATGGTCTGCAATGAAAACTCTACCAAGCACTTATAATCTACTCACATCTCGGTTCCTTTCTTTAACCACATTAGAAAATAGGATTGGGAGTGTTTTTGTATAGTAAGATCCAACTTACCATGAAAGCAGAGGTCACATTCTCATAGCTCCCTCGGTCAATGATGAGGCTGTAAACTTTCCCTCACTGTACACCTAATAGGGAAGATACTATACCTTAACCACGAGTGATCTTTTGTGGTTACATCTGTAGGACTCTTCTTATAAGAAGCATTTCCCCTTCATCTCACTGGAGTTGATGTTCATCACTTGGACTTCAGCTATTTCTTCATCACTAACTTCTTTATGACATCCTGCTCGGTGAAGGACACCACTTAGCTCGCCGAGCAACTAAGGGCAAATATTCCCATATCCATGGAGTCTGAAGCATTTTCGGGTTAGGATTGTAAAAGTTGTGTAGCTCTTCTCTAACTTCTTCCCACTTTGATTTATTTTGTCATTTCGTTGCCCAGTCTTTACTACTCCAGACATGCTCCTACCGGGACCTCCAGCTGTAGAGTGTTGTTGGAAAGGAGGTGGATGCCTCTAATGTTTCTACTGTCCCTTCATTTTAAGCGCTAAGATCTGCACGTCCCTAAGTATCCAATATATTTACACTTGAACCACATTATTGATGGTTGGCTTCCGGCCTCCCAAATACTTGGCTATGGAGTGGTCATATGACTCCTTCAGTTCACATTGAGCAACATAAACTTTTTCATGTATTCCTCCACTGATAGCTCTTTTTACTGCAGATATTAGAGTTTCATGAAAATATCCTGGTGGGTGGTATTGTGGGGAGAATTTTTGTAGTTGCATTACCCTTTTCATCTTCTCCCAAGAAGTAACCTTTCTCTGTCATTCCCTCTATCTCCTTTCTTCAAGTTCTCTCACAGTAAAGAGGTATTCTTCGTCAGCTTGATAGCGGCGAGCTTCACTCTTATGTCATCAAGCACGTCCTCGTACTCAAAGATCTGCTCGACAGTTTGCATCCACTCGAAAAAAATCATCTAAATTCATCCTTCTATTGAAGTCTGGTAGGTCCACCTTAACTCCCAAATCTTGGTGCTCTCCAGCAGGCACTTCCTCTATTGACCTTCTCTAATACTGAATTTTGAAATGCCCGAGTCGAATCTCCTCTTCATGGAACTTATCCCTACGAAATGGATTCAGTTGTTCTTCTAGCTCTTTTCCACAAATCTCACAATTACGGTCGGTATCCTCCCACATGTTCCTTTCCTCAATGGCCTCGAGCCGTTCTAGCACATGGCAGAGGACTTGTTGCATATCGTCATGGTAAAATACTACTCAGGTTCCAGCAACTGCCTTCTCAGTAATATGACAAGGGATTTGGCGAGGATACATGGAAGGAGGCGTATAGATTCGAGTAAGAATTTGGAGGGAGTGTAGATAGGTTTGAGTTTGGCAAATGCTAGAAACTCTAGGACGTGACTAAGGTTAGGCTAGCTCTAATATCAAATGATACAAAAGTTAACCCAAACCTCAATAGGAAAAGCAAATATTATTAATCTAAAGCAAATAGATATTAAAATCAGAGACACTTGAAACTAAAAAATAACAAAAACACAACACGACTCAACTAGGGCTAAGGGCAATGACAATGGTGCTACAGTTTAAGGGGAATAGAAACTAAAGTAATTTGGAGGTGGTTGGAAGGGCGGCAACAAATGGTAAGTGGTTGGAAGGAGGTGACAGCAAGTGGGAGGTGGTTGGAATAGGGTTGCCAGCAAAGTTGTAGGAGGTGGAAGAGAAAGGCAGCAAGTTGGAGGTGGCTGGGAGGGACTGCAGTAGATTACAGGTGATTGGAAATAAGGTGGCGGCAGATAGGTAGGTTGCTAGAAAGGACGGCGGCGAGCTGGAGACGGTTTACAGGGTTGGTGGCAAAGGGAAGATAACTGGGAGGGATGGTTGGCTATAGAAAAACAGTACGGACTCTGTTTCCAATCGACAATAGTGACCACGGCGACGGAAGTGGTGGTAGCTGTAGCGAAGGAGAAGCTGTGGAGAAGAAAAGAACGATACAAAACTACCATATCGGGATTAGTTATAGGCTAAGCACCTTCTCTCCTTCGGATACAGCCCTAGGAGGGAGAGTGGGACGCCGGCTGCTGCCGAGACGGAAATTTGAAAGGAAAAATCTATCTTAAACACAACAATATATATATATATATATATATATATGTATATATATATATATATATGTATATATAT
>JXCR01134828.1:24078-50790 GCA_002079205.1 Phalaenopsis hybrid cultivar
TATGTATATATATATATATATGTATATATATATATACTTAGGATAAAAAAGAGTGTGCCCCACTCTCGATAGGAGGGAACCCCAAGCTTGCAAGGATGGGTCGGTCCCTCTGCCTGAACCGAATCGGTCCAGTGTCGCCAATCACAACTTCTGCCACGCCTACGCCCCGTGTCAAATACATCATAAAAATTATAGTTTTGTCTTGAATGTTCGTCTTCATCATGGTGCAATAATGTGCCACAATTCTAGTGCTTCATAAGCATCGGCATGATTTTTTTTTTTAATCAAAACAAGGATAGGCAGGCAACATCCACCTCAAAACAACCTTCAAATCAGCATTGGTAACCATATAACCAATTATGTTATCTAGGAGCCTATATTAATTGATATCATTCTAGGACTCCTACAAGTTGGCGGTTGTGGAATGGCAAGGGGAAAATAATAGGCATTTTCCATGGCGTGTAGACAGGGATAAGCATCGTTTTGCGGCTATCTCGGCTGAAAATAGCAAATAAGGTCCGAAATGATGAGGTACAAGGGTCAAGAATGATCTGCCACCTCTTCGTAAGCAAGATATAAGCACACCACTTGCAAACGAAAAAGATACAACACTCTAAAGAGCATAAAATAAAGAATAACATCTCCCAAGAAAATAATAAGCATCAAAAGTCTCCAAAGTAAAAAAATAACAGATATAAAGTATCTTCGTAAAAAGAAATCCTAATTAGTCTTCAAATAATAAAATAAAAGGGTCCACAAGCCTGACAGCAAATACCTTGAGCGGGAAGGCCCACTGCCGGCTTATCAGGATAGAATCCTATCTCGATTCATGGTTAGACAAGAAATCCCTATGGTCGCTTATGATCTGGTCCCACAATCAAACGGAAATGCAGAATCCCACGTCCACGATCAGTCAACATGATCTTTTATCCAATAAGTGTGTCTCGCATCATTCTCCGGTAGAAAA
Source organism: Phalaenopsis hybrid cultivar (assembly GCA_002079205.1). Classification (NCBI taxonomy): domain Eukaryota; kingdom Viridiplantae; phylum Streptophyta; class Magnoliopsida; order Asparagales; family Orchidaceae; genus Phalaenopsis; species Phalaenopsis hybrid cultivar. Next base: position 25,046 of record JXCR01134828.1, read on the forward strand.
GTCATCAGAATCGATCTATCATCATAGCAAAGCCATTACACTGTTGTAGCAGGGGAAGCCCCATGACAGTAAATATGCAGGTCCACCCAAGACAACTCTGAAACACTTACATCATTTCAAAGTTTGTCCTGATAAAATAAATATCCATCTTTTTTGGCACAACTAGAACTAAAACTACACAGACGAGCATTCTCACGAACCAAATCTCGAGGCATTTAATGTGTAATTTGTTTCTCTCATTTCTTGTACTCAGTTGGGCGCATCCAATAAACAATTATATCTAGAGGAATTAACTTTAAAATGAAATCTATGGGAGGTTAGAACACACACAAGGCTAACGACCTAGGGTATAAATTATCGCTCATGATATCCAGCAAATCATTCAACCAGGGTTGTCCATCTCCTGATATTGACTCATTGAGGACTCACTGTCTTCTAAGACAATCACTATTAATCCTGTTGTAATCTCTTTCTTGGGCTCAAATGGAATCACTAGCATCTCTCCCTCATTAGCTAGGAGTCGGTACTCCTTTATGTCCTACCTTTTTTTAAAGTATCTTGTGTCACTGTCTATTTCTTCAACGGCTTTCTACTCAATGAAGGAGATCACGCTCCAATTTGGACAATCAGATGCAGGATACCAAAAGCGGTAAAACTTGAGGCAATTCTTTGTTAGGAAGCATTTGGGAGTGCCGGAGGTCTCCTCTTTTCCTCCACTTCAAGATTTTTTCTTGGGCAGGGTCAGTTGGGATGCTCACTAAATACACTTTTGTTGTCTGATCTTGAGACTAAACTCTACCTGTAAGATAGGTGTAGTTGTCACCCAGTAACGTTACTATTTCTCCACCACCAAAGCTAGGATTTCTATATTGAGTAGAGACTGATATGGCTACAGATATACCACATTCCTAACAGACAACCATAGCCCTTCAAGATATCTTGTAATTTTGTGCTCATCTGATTCCACCAACTCATATTTAGTATGTATTTATCAAATTTTATTATGTATTACTCCACAGAATAATCTCTTTGTTACAAGTTGTGAAGTTTTATTAACATATCCTATTGATAGTGTGGGCAAAGGTATTTGCACTGCATTTCCCTTTTCATCTTGCACCACGTGGTGATTTTACTCTTCCCTTCTAGCTGTCGAATACGCTTTAGATTCTCTCACAACAGTGAAGCATTTTTTTAAAGCTTAATGGCTATCAATTTAACAGTCTTATCCTTAGGAACATCTTTGTACTCAAAAATTCGCTCTACTGTTTGAATTCATTCGATAAACTCATCTGGATCCATGCAAATGTTGAAATGTGATAAATTTCATTTTTAGTCCAAGATCATGACTTCTCTTCTGATATTTCATATTGCATTATCGAGATAAGGTTCTTCGTCATTGGAAACCGCCTGGTGGAAGGGATTCATTTACTTCTCTCGATTTGATGAGTTATCATTATAGCTACGGGTGACCTTACTGAATTGTCTTCTCAAAGGCAACAAGCCTCTGCTGCATTTAGAGAATTTTCCGCTGCATATCATCCATAGTAAACTTATGGACACCTCTTTGTAGATTTCTCCAAAGCAATATGACATCCTTTCCTCCCAATAAAGTTTCTGACGGATGTAAGATTGTAAATCAAGGGTGGTTAAGGTTTAAGGCATTTGTGGTAGGTGTCGGGATGAATTTTTTGTGAAAGTAGGAATATTGGATTTTAAAAATTAAGGGTTAGGGTTAGGGATAGGAATTGTGGTAGGAATAATTGGGATATTTTGGATTTTTTTTTTTGGAATTTTAGATTTGAGACAAAAAAGACAAATTCCTAAAAATTTATGTTTGTCGAGCAATAAAACTAAATGATTCCATTCTAGAGCTCTTATAAGGTGTACAGGAAGCAGGTTTTGTGGATAGGTGGTTGTGGAATGACAAGGGGAAGATAATAGACAAGTTTAGTGGTGTTTGGGCTACAATAAGTGTAGTTCGGTAGGGCCTACTGCAGGCTTATCGAGACAGAATCCCATCCCAGTTCAAGCGTAGGTGGGAAATCCATACAAGTCACTTGCATTTTGATCCCACAATTGAAGGGAAACACGGAATTCCGAATCCACGCTCTGCCAGAAAGTGATTTGGGCTCCCATAAGCGTGTCCCGCGAAATTAATTCAAAATGTAGAATTCATAAATTAATCAACGATAGTTCATTTATTGATCTTTTTAGTAAAGGCTACTTTGTTTATCAGTAAGAAAATATGATTTAGAACTAGAACCCAATTCATATATTCACATTACGATAAAAAAAAAATGATCAAATCAAATGGAAATTTGGCTAGGAAAACTTGAAGTTGTATTCCTTGAATGAAAATTAGGCCAAAATACGTGGAAAATATCTCTAAAAAAAGTTGTTTGCATAAATCTAACTTCCAAACTTGACCAAATTTTGGCTGAAAAAAATTAAACTTTTTTGCGTTGCACACGAAGTAGCTAAAATTTCAAGACTCCACATGCAGACCCTGAAAATAGGAAAAACACACCTAACTAAAGAGCATTGTGCTTCCAAATGTATGAAATTTAATCGCAAAATTTGTTTACCCAAATGAATTTGCAGTTCAATCCAACCGATGAGAACCACAACTGCTCTATTAAAAAATCTTCCCTAAACCAAAAAGTGTCGAATTCAATTCTTACTAATGTGATTAGAATAATTAAATTCCTAAGCAATGTGCCCACTATTCACACCAACTAACCCTATTCCTCAACTTTGCATGTGTTTCAGTTATTTCAACCAGATGTTCAGTTTAATTGACCAAAAAAGCAACATGATCATAAATTTATCATCCAATACATGTTGCTAAGTTTTGATTTTTGTCAATTTTACAAAATTTAGGAGCGCTTCTCCTTCTGCATCATCCAGAAAATAAGCAAACTTTGATCTGTTTAAAATATGAACAAATTAATAGAAAGCCTTACTTTTCTTTACTTCATTTTAAGTTATTATTTTCTACAATCTCATGTTTACCAGTCAAAACGCATCATTCCTATCTTGTATTTAACCAAGGCAGATTATGAAAAAGAGATAGTGATAAAACAACGAAAGCTTAAAATAATTTTTGTTTCAACAGAACTGTTATTTTAGTCCAAATTTGCCAAAAACACTCCTTTTTAAAGATCAAACTAGCATAAAACCATAACCTTCTTCGTTCATCATAGCTGTTAGGCATTGTTTCCTAATTTATCATTATATCTCAACCTACATCTGCAGAAACCAGACAGGACATTATCCAAAACTTGGAGGTACAAGTGCAACAGAGACACTGAAAAATTACTTAATATTTGCTTAGCACAGTTTTATACAAAAAGTAATTTCCCTAAGTTCCAAACCCAGTCCCAGAAATAGATCTTCCACTGCTCGCACCAGGAAACAGAAGCAAAAAAGGAACCCAACATTATCCATTTGATACAGAGCACTCTAATAAAAATCCGTCAAAACGGCTGGAATGAATGCGATGTCCCCCTGACACAAAAGTTACGAGATTTCCTAACACTTACGTTCCCCAGACATTAAAGCAATGGGGGAATCAAGAAGCGGTAAAGGAAGACCCCCGCCCCTATACGGGTTTAAGAAAATCCATCAAAGATTCACCTACAAATATCTTAGTTGTGCATCGTATGAAAATGTTACCCCTCCTAAGTATGGGGGCAAAAAGCTTGCCCNCGTCAAAACGACTGGAATGAATGCGATGTCCCCCTGAAACAAAAGTTACGAGATTTCCTAACACTTATGTTCCCAAGACATTAAAGCAATGGGGGAATCAAGAAGCGGTAAAGGAAGACCCCCGACCCTATACGGGTTTAAGAAAATCCATCAAAGATTCACCTATAAATATCCTAGTTGTGCATCGTATGAAAATGTTACCCCTCCTAAGTATGGGGGCAAAAAGCTTGCCCCCTCTCCCATTGAACCCCAACTCCACCGATGCTCAAAAGAGTTCTAAATAAAGGTGCATACTGACATGCACACCCCTCACGAAGCTGGCTACCGTTCAAATTCCTCCAAAAAAGACAAAACAATAACTCCAGATGCATCTACGGTTAAGGGACGCATTTTGCAAGTCAGGGTAAGAAGGGGAAGAGTCGGTTGAGGATTCCACGAACCAGATCAACCAGAGCGGCCGCCTTCTGATAGCGCGAACCGTAGGCTATGGCATCGGACCTTCGCTTGTACGGTTGGCTGGGCNGAGAAGGGGAAGAGTCGGTTGAGGATTCCACGAACCAGATCAACGAGAGCGGCCGCCTTCTGATAGCGCGAACCGTAGGCTATGGCATCGGACCTTCGCTTGTACGGTTGGCTGGGCTTCTGCCTTTGGCGACCATCTCCGCCGCCGCTTGTACTAGCTTCGATAATCAAAGGTGTCTCCATTTGCTTGAAGAGCGAAGCGACGAGTGGCAGTGGCGACAGTGTCACCGTTAACCGGAGCAGACTTAAAATAGCAATTCACCAATCCAATTTCCACGGATGAGCTGATTGATCTCTTGACAACTACAAGGAATTTGGCTAACCGGGGCAAACTTAAATAGCAATTCACCGATCCAATTTCCACGGATGAGCTGATGGATCTCTTGACAACTACAAGNAGAGCGAAGCGACGAGTAACAGTGGCGACAGTGTCACCGTTAACCGGAGCAGACTTAAAATAGCAATTCACCGATCCAATTTCCACGGATGAGCTGATTGATCTCTTGACAACTACAAGGAATTTGGCTAACCTGGGCAAACTTAAATAGCAATTCACCGATCCAATTTCCACGGATGAGCTGATGGATCTCTTGACAACTACAAGGAAACTTGGCTTTATGTGCCACATAATACGCGGTCGCCATGCATATATCTAATGGGACAAGCACTTAATTTAGTATATTTTATTTTCTTATTATAATTTCAATGAGGAGCACAAATAATTCAGTTTTGCATATATCAAAATTTATTTCCAACTCCAAGTCTCTTTTTTTAATGGNCGGACAAGCACTTAATTTAGTATATTTTATTTTTTTATTATAATTTCATTGAGGAGCACAAATAATTCAGTTTTGCATATATCAAAATTTATTTCCAACTCCAAGTCTCTTTTTTTTAATGGCAGAGCTACCTCTCTAATTTCAAATAACATTCAAATGACATTTCCAAAAATAATAGGAGTCAGTATGGTTGAACTCATATTTGTCATATGATTCACACTAAAAAAATAGAACAAATGAGAGAAATAGATAAATAGAAAGAAAGAAGAGATGAGAGTGTTGATGAATGGTAAAATGAGAAAATTGTGTGACTTTTTCTATTTATAGATATGGGAGTACAACATATGAAGTTACATTTATACTCCTATTAAAATAGGAATATGTAAGTTATTCTAGGTATTTTATTCAAAATGAGGCCCAAAGTCTGTCTGGTCATTGGTCTTACAGAGTGGGAGATATGTTGAGGTGATAGGCCATACTGGTTGATTGTCTTAGTCGAATCCACCGGTCGGTTAGCATTGTGAGTACAGTCGGTTGGTCGATTATCTTTAAAGCAATACGAATAAGGTCCAAAAAGTGTCCGGACGGACACCAGGTCGGTTGGTCGACCAAAGTCTCTAGAGAGTCCTCANTCTATTTATAGATATGGGAGTACAACATATAAAGTTACATCTATACTCCTATTAAAATAGGAATATGTAAGTTATTCTAGGTATTTTATTCAAAATGAGGCCCAAAGTCTGTCTGGTCATTGGTCTTACAGAGTGGGAGATATGTTGAGGTGATAGGCCATACTGGTTGATTGTCTTAGTCGAATCCACCGGTCGGTTAGCATTGTGAGTACAGTCGGTCGGTCGATTATCTTTAAAGCAATGCGAATAAGGTCCAAAAAGTGTCCGGACGGACACCAGGTCGGTTGGTCGACCAAAGTCTCTAGAGAGTCCTCAACTGCTTGGGTCATTTGGTTTGTTTAGTCGTCCGGACCTCGTTCAGGTTGCTTTCCCTCTGGGTCCACTACGACCATGTCACCTTGCTTGAGACCATTCGATTTCATTGAGATCCATGTCAGCATATTTTTTGTGTACATATTTAGCTCTTTGATTCTTTTGCTTCTTTAAAACAACAATTGTGATAAGAACAAGAGAANCGCTTTCCCTCTGGGTCCACTACGACCATGTCACCTTGCTTGAGACCATTGGATTTCATCAAGATCCATGTCAGCATAATTTTTGTGTACATATTTAGCTCTTTGATTCTTTTGCTTCTTTAAAACAACAATTGTGATAAGAACAAGAGAATCTTATTTATGAAAAACCAACAGTATTTATGATTACTTAATAGCACAATAATTGAACTTTCAGAAATTTTGTGCATGTGATTCGTATAAAGAGAGTGTAAAGAGCATTTATTTTTCCATCACCCCCCCCCCCTTTCATTTTCTCCGTTTGGCTCGCTTAGATCCAAGCAACATCATGGTGGTCAAATCGGCCCCAAATTTGAAATATTCAGCAAGGTCGAATATAAGAGGGCCTTTGAGGAGATGAGAGGGTTTGAACCTCACACGGGAGGTGAAAGGAAGCAAGAGCTAACTTCGTTAAAGAAGAAGGAGCCTAACCCGATGAATCAAGTGTGATCTTCAGCTTCACTCTTGGTATGTCCTAGGTAAAAGGCTCAAGCGGAGGAAAGTCCTTCGGGTGATAAATCCAGAATGGATGGTGGGGTTACAACGAGAATACACAATTTAAGGAGAAGAAGTTGTATATAGAAGAAGTGGTGTTACAAATGGGAAATCAATGACAAAGTCAAGAAGCTACAATTAGAAATATTGAGAATCAACTTGAGTAAATAGAAAAGTCATTAAATAATTGATCTCAAGGAACACTTCTTAGTAATACAGAATCAAATCCAAAAGACCAGAATAAAGAGCAAGTAAAAGTCATTCAACTTAGAAGCGGAAGAGAGTTGAAAGGTAAGGTTCAAAAAGAAATTGAAATAGAGAGAGAAGAAATTGAAGAATCAAAAGAGGACGCTCAAAAAATTCTGAGAGACCTATTTCTCCACTGAAAATTGATTTGAAAAAACCACCACCTCATAGATAAAAAAATTTCAAAATTTTGGAAATATTTAAGAAGCTTACGATTAATATTACATTTGTTGAAGCCATGGAACAAATGTCAAGCTATGTAAAGTTTATGAAGGATACTCTCAACAGGAAAAGAAAGTTTGAAGATAATGATACTGTTGCACTTAGTGAGGAGTGTAGTGCTATAATTCAGAAAATGTTTTCTGAAAAGCTTAAAGAACCTAGTAGCTTTACAATTTCATGTGCAATAGGAGACGGATTTTATGGGAAACTTTATATGATTTATGTGCAAGTATTAACCTTATGTCATTATCAATATTCAAAAGATTGTGATTAGGAGAAATAACCCCTACTACTATAACTCTGCAATTGCAGATCGTTTGATAACATACCCTCAAGGAGTTATAGAAGATGTCTTAGTGAAAGTGGATCAATTTATCTTTCCTGTTGATTTCATTGTGTTAGATATGGAGGAAGATAAAGAGATACCTATCATTTTGGGGAGATCTTTCCTCGCCACAGGAAGAGCAATGATAGATGTGAAAAAATGGGAATTAACAATATGCCTCAATGATCAAACTGTTACTTTCAATATTTCAAGATCAATGAAATATCCAGATGATGGATGAATGTTATAAGATATCTAAGTGACTGTCATTTCAAAACAACTTATGAAGAAAAATCTGAAGAAAAAGATTTGGAACACGAGCAAGAAAAGGAATTAGATCGATATGAAGGACTTTTTAAGGAAGATTTAAACTATGTTCGTGAAAGTTTTGAAATTTTGGACATGATAACAAAGATAAATCATTTTGTCCATCAATTAAAAAACCTCCAAAACTTAAGTTGAATTTACTTCCTGAACATTTAAAATATGCCTTTTTAGGAGATTCCTCAACTTTACNTGAGAAAGTTTTGAAATTTTGGACATGATAACAAAGATAAATCATTTTGTCCATCAATTGAAAAACCTCCAGAACTTAAGTTGAAGTTATTTCCTGAACATTTAAAATATGCCTTTTTAGGAGATTCCTCAACTTTACAAGTTATAATTTCCTCAAAATTAGCAATGGAAGAAGAAGAAAGGTTGAAAAAAATTTTGAAAAATTTTAAGAAAGCCTTTGGATGGACAATTGTTGATATTAAAGGAAGCAGTCCTCCAATTTGTATGGATAAAATTCATATGGAATAGAACTGTAAACCCACGGCTGATCCTCAAAGGAGGCTGAATCCTGTTATGAAAGAAGTTGTTAAGAAAGAAATTTTAAAGTGGTTAGANAGGAAAGAATTGTAAACCAGGGCTGATCCTCAAAGGAGACTGAATCCTGTTATGAAAGAAGTTGTTAAGAAAGAAATTTTAAAGTGGTTAGATGTTAGAATTTTCTACCCTATTTCAGATAGTATATGGGTTAGTCCATTTCGTTGCGTTCCTAAGAAAGGAGGAGTAACTGTAATTGTGAATGAATATAATGAATTAATACCTACTAGACAAGTTACAGGGTGACAAATATGCATTGATTATAGAAAATTAAATCTTGGCACTAGGAAAGATCATTTTCGATTACCCTTTCTAGATCAAATGTTAGATAAACTAGCTGGGCATAAATACTTTTGTTTTCTGGATGGATATGCTGATTATCACCAAATATAAATATCTCCTGAGGATCAAGAAAAAACAACTTTTACCGATCCTTATGGTACTTTTGCTGTTAGAAGGATGCTCTTTGGTTTATGTGATGTCCCTGCTACATTTCAAAGATGTATGATGACAATTTTTTATGATTTAATTGAAAAAAGGATTGAAGTATTCATGGATGATTTTTCAGTGTTTGAAACTTCATTTGACTCATGTTTAGAACATTTATCTAAATTTCTTAAGCTCTGTGAAGAAACAAATTTAGTCCTTAATCAAGAAAAATGTCAATTTATGGTAGCAGGAGGAATTATATTAGGTCATTAAATATCAGAAAATGGAAATTAGATTCTGCTAAAATTTAAGTGATCGCTAATTTACCTTATCCAACAAATGTAAGGGAAATTATGAGTTTNGTCCAATTGGCTGCGTTCCTAAGAAAGGAGGAGTAACTGTAATTGTGAATGAACATAATGAATTAATACCTACTAGACAAGTTACAGGGTGACAAATATGCATTGATTATAGAAAGTTAAATCTTGGCACTAGGAAAGATCATTTTTATTACCCTTTCTAGATCAAATGTTAGATAAACTAGCTGGGCATAAATACTTTTGTTTTCTGGATGGATATGTTGGTTATCACCAAATACAAATATCTCTTGAGGATCAAGAGAAAACAACTTTTACCGATCCTTATGGTACTTTTGCTTTTAGAAGGATGCTCTTTGGTTTATGTGATGTCCCTACTACATTTCAAAGATGTATGATCACAATTTTTTATGATTTAATTGAAAAAAGGATTGAAGTATTCATGAATGATTTTCCAGTATTTGAAACTTCATTTGACTCATGTTTAGAACATTTATCTAAATTTCGCAAGCTCTGTGAAGAAACAAATTTAGTCCTTAATCAAGAAAAATGTCAATTTATGGTAGCAGGAGGAATTGTATTAGGTCATCAATTATCAGAAAATGGTATGGAATTAGATCCTGCTAAAATTCAAGTGATCGTTAATTTACCTTATCCAATAAATGTAAGGGAAATTATGAGTTTTTTAGGACATGTTGGATTCTACATGTGATATATTAAAGACTTTTCAAATATTGCTAAGCCTTTATGTCATTTACTGGAGAAAGATGCAATTTTTAATTTGATGAGGAATGGCTAATAGCTTTTAATTTATTAAAAGAAAAATTAATCACTGCACCAATTATAGTTTCACCAAACTGAGGAAAACCTTTTGAATTGATGTGTGATGCTAGTGATTATTCTATATGAGTTATTTTAGGATAAATATATGATAAAATTTTCAAAGTAATTTACTATGCTAGTAAAGCTCTTAATGAAACTCAAATCAATTATACAACAATTGAAAAAGAGTTATTAACAATAGTATATGCTTTTGATAAATTTAGATCATATTTAATTGGAACTCATTGTTTAGTGCATACAGATCATTTTGCTATTAAATACTTAATGGAAAAGAAGAATGTTAAACCTAGAATTATAAGATGGATTTTTCTTTTGCAAGAATTTGATTTTGAAATAGTAGATCGAAAGTGGACTGAAAATCAAATTGCTGATCATTTGTCCAGGCTTGAGTTAGAAAAATCACTCTATTTTGAAAAAGAAATTAATGAACATTTTCCAGATGAAAAACTGTTCACATTAATGAGTTGTGTGTTCCGTGGTATGCCGAAATTGTAAACTTTGTTGCTAGCGATATTATACCCTATGGAATGACACACCAACAAAATAAAAAATTTATTTCTGAAGTTAAGACTTACTTTTGGGATGGACCATTTTTATATAAATAAGAAAAGAATCTAATTATTCAAAGATGTGTACCATTAAAAGAAACTTATGAAATTATCCAAAAATGTCATAATTCTGATGGGGGACAGTGTTGATAAAACAACATACAAAATTTTATAATCTGGATTCTATTGGCCTACAATTTTTAGAGATGTTAATGCTTATATTAATGTTGATAAAACAACATACAAAATTTTACAATTTGAATTTTATTGGCCTACAATTTTTAGAGATGTTGATAAAATAACATACAAAATACAAAAATGTCATAATTCTGATTTTGGGGGACATTTTGGTGTTGATAAAATAACATACAAAATCAGATTTTGGGGGACATTTTGGTGTTGATAAAACAACATACAAAATTCTACAATCTGGATTTTAATTAGCCTCAATTTTTAAAGATGTTAATGCTTATATCAAAACTTGTGATAGTGTCATCGAGCAGACAATATTTCTAGAAGAAATGAGATGCCCCTCAACTACATGCAAGAAGTTGAAATATTTGATGTTTGGGGATTAGATTTCATGGGATCATTTATACCATCTTTAGAAAATTTATATATTTTGTTAGCAGCGGACTATGTATCCAAATGAATATAAGCTGTTGTTTTACCTCAATATGATGCTCAAAGTGTTACAAAATTTTTGAAAACGAACATATTTGGTAGATTTGGGATGCCGAGAGTTATCATTACTGATGGGGAAAGTCATTTCAGAAATGTCATAATGGAGAAGTTATTAAAGAAATATAATATAAATCATAGGATTGTTATTGCTTATCATCCTCAAACAAGTGGTTTGGCTGAATTATCCAATAAAAAAATTAAAAGAATTATGGAAAAATCTGTGAATCTAATAAAAATGGATTGGTCAATCAAATTTGATTATGCTTTGTGGGCTTATAGGACTGCATATAGAACTCCTATAGAAATGTCCCCATATAGACTAATATTTGGGAAAGCTTGTCACTTACCAGTTGAACTTGAGAATAAAGCATATTGGGCGATTAAAAAGTTCAATTATAATTTGAAAGATGCTGGTTAGTTTGTAAAAACGTGCCAATGCAATTTCTTAACCATTCTAAGAGTTATTGGAAGGATTTAGGCCTACAAATAGAAGGGTTTTGTGAAAAAATTTCACCCCAAATCATTTCTGGCCCTAAAATTCTAAGAGAAAGTGAGATTTAGAGAAAATGTTTTCATGAGAGATGGATTTGAAGAAGAAGGAAGAAACCATGAGGAAAAGGTTCATTAGTCAAAGTGCACAAGAGATGTATAACAGTTTCTTAGAGAAGATCAACAAAATTGAGAATACTATGACTTTATTGGAGACCAAGGTACTTGAGTTGCATGCACATCTAGAGCATATTGGATGGAAATTGAAGGTGCAATTTAGCCACACAAGTTATATAAAGGAATCGGATAAGGCGATGTTCATAAAGCAGAAGTGGATTGAAGAAGATAGTATTAGAGCTCATCACCACTGTCTATTTTATCAACTCTATATTCCTAGAGAGACTAATGAAAGACAGGAATTTATTCCTTTGAATGAAGAATGGAATTAAGTTTAATGTTAGAATTTGTGTGTTAGAAGTTGTTGTTTTCAAGTGGTTTAGTGTTTAAGTCTTGTTTTTAGTATTTATGACTTTTTATATGTGTTTAATTGTGACATGATTGTTGTGTATTTGTATTTTAAAAAATTTTCTCATCCAAGTCTATTTGGAGTGAGAATTAAGTGTTTAAAGGTATTGATACTTATTTGTGAATTAATATAAGTTTGTTTGTGTAAAAATTTGTGTTTTTTTAGCCTCGAATTGAAATAATTATTATGAAGAATTTTGAGAGAGAGGAGAGTTATAAGAAGTTGAAAATAGTCATTTAAGTGCTATGAGACCATAGGGGTGGTTTGCTTAGGCAAATAGTGCATTTTACTTTAATTTAAAAATTTTGAAAATCGTGCAAAGGCACATAAACGCCACATCTCGCGCTTAAGCGTGACCCAACCCGAGAGGCAGGCGCCTAAGCGCCATTTACCCGTGCTTAAGCGCCGGTTCACGAAAACCGATTCGCGAACGGTTAAAAGTGAAATTTAATACCCAAAAATCACCATTTTTAACGCCACCGTCACCTTCAACCTCTCAATTTTGTAATTTTTGAGGGCTAAGGCACATCTAAAGTGAAGATTTCTTTGTGGAATCAAGTGAAATCTGCTAGATTCAAGTTATTGTAGGTAAGAGCTTTACTTCTATGCAAAAAATTTGAATTTTCACCATGTATTTTGAGCACATTTGGAGAAATTTGAAAATTCACTATTCATGGTGAAAAATGAGAAAAAAAATTCTATGGAAATTGCATGGGAAGTGTAGTTTATACTTTGGAAGTTTAGTTTAATAATTTAGACTTAATTTTTAAAGTTATTTTTTGAATTTATAAAATTTGTAGAATGACACCAAGAATGAAGAAGAGCAATGGAAAGAGCTCTTTTGATTCGAGTAAATTTATTAGTTTGAAGGCTCGGGATCCGTACAGTGATGCGTTGCAATCACAGAAACTGATTCAGAAGCGATGTTTTAGGAATCCAGGTGGAGACGTAGAGGATTTGATGATTTGCCGACAGTGGGAACGATTCTGCTATTTCTCTAATGTGGTGGTTATTTCTATTGTTAGGGAGTTTTATGCAAACCTCCTTGAGGCTGAAGACAATAGAGCCATGGTTCAAGAAAAGTTGGTATNTGAGTTGTTTTAGGATAAATATATGATAAAATTTTCAAAGTAATTTACTATGCTAGTAAAGCTCTTAATGAAACTCAAATCAATTATACAACAATTGAAAAAGAGTTATTAACAATAGTATATGCTTTTGATAAATTTAGATCATATTTAATTGGAACTCATTGTTTAGTGCATACAAATCATTTTGCTATTAAATACTTAATGGAAAAGAAGGATGTTAAACCTAGACTTATAAGATGGATTTTTCTTTTGCAAGAATTTGATTTTGAAATAGTAGATTGGAAGTGGACTGAAAATCAAATTGCTGATCATTTGTCCAGGCTTAAGTTAGAAAAATCACTCTATTTTGAAAAAGAAATTAATGAACATTTTCCAGATGAAAAACTGTTCACTATTAATGAGTGGTGTGTTCCGTGGTATGCCGAAATTGTAAACTTTATTGCTAGCGATATTATATCCTATGGAATGACATACCAACAAAAGAGAAAATTTATTTCTGAAGTTAAGACTTACTTTTGGGATGGACCATTTTTATATAAATAAGAAAAGAATCTAATTATTCAAAGATGTGTATCATTAAAAGAAACTTATGAAATTATCCAAAAATGTCATAATTCTGATTTTGGGGGACATTTTGGTGTTGATAAAACAACATACAAAATTTTACAATCTGGATTCTATCGGCCTCAATTTTTAAAGATGTTAATGCTTATATCAAAACTTGTGATAGATGTCATCAAGTAGACAATATTTCTAGAAGAAATGAGATGCCCCTCAACTACATGCAAGAAGTTAAAATATTTGATATTTGGGGATTAGATTTCATGGGATCATTTATACCATCTTTCGAAAATTTATATATTATGTTAGCAGTGGACTATGTATCCAAATGGATATAAGTTATTGCTTTACCTCAATGTGAAGCTCAAAGTGTTACAAAATTTTTAAAAACGAACATATTTTGTAGATTTGGGATGCCGAGAGTTATCATTACTGATGGGGGAAGTCATTTCAGAAATGTCATAATGGAGAAGTTATTAAAGAAATATAATATAAATCATAGGATTGTTATTGCTTATCATCCTCAAACAAGTGGTTTGGCTGAATTATCCAATCGGAAAATTAAAAGAATTATGGAAAAATCTATGAATCTAACAAAAATGGATNGAGATCAATTATTGCAGAGGATGATGGATCATATTAATTTTACCGCTGATAAAGTTCAGAATTTTGAGCATTTGGCAGAGCATACTGGTAGGTATAGTATGAGAAAGAGTGATTATGAAGAGAAATTCCACTCATCTCTGGAGAACCTAATTAGGGCTAACCCTTCCTCCATTTTCTCGATATCCTGATTATGAGCCTGCAGAAAAGTGGTATAGCGGTGATTCAGAAGATGAGGAGTAGAATTGAGAGATTTTTATGTTTGTATTATGTGTTAGATTATGTGCTTTGGACTTGAGATTTGAGATGTGTTGTTTATTTTTATGTTGTGGACTATGTGGTGTGGTACTGCTATATTTGTATCTTTGTGATGATATGTACTATGTAGTGTGTTTTGTGGACTTTTTTATTTTATTGTTATTGTGATGTTTGTGTTAGTTAGTGGTTTGTTTTAAATTTCTAGGATAATAACTGTTGTGAGTTTTATGATTTAGTTAATTTCGAACTTAACTTAATTCTATGTCTTTTGAGAAGATGAAAATCTTTCTAACTTAAGTCTTAAATATTAAAATTTATAAAATGCTACCATGTATTTTTCTTTTATCATGTTTGTGAGTTTGTTTTTATGTTGAGATTGTGAAGTNGGTGAAGTGACCAGAGAGAAAGAGATGTTAAATTATTGTATCCAGGAAGGAAAGCTCATCAACATAGGAGCTTTGATTTATCAGACTATCATCAGTTCTGCCATTGTCGTTACTACTGCAGGTCTAGGATTTGCTTCCTTGATCTTTTTTTGTATGAGCAGACTGGAGTTAAATATGATAACTGGGAAGAAGTGTTGTTACCTCTAAAGCCCATCACTAAGGTGAATGTGAAGACTTATTCTGAGCATTCTATTTTTGGCTGGAGAGGAGGATTTTCTAGGAGTTATGGAATGGAGACGTCTGCTGCTTCTACCTCTATTGCTTCTACATCTAGATCATCTNAAGAAACTCATATACATATCATACATATTTAGTTTTTAAAGATTGAAGTGTCACTTGAGGACAAGTAACATTTTAAGTTTGGGGGATTTTGATACGCCTAAAACATATAGTGTTTTTAGATACATTTTTATACATATTTTTGAGATATTGGATTTAATTAAAGATATTTTTGTGCTTTTCTTTCAGGTACAGGTAAAAAGGTGAAAAATAATTAAAGGAGTGAAAAAGTATCAAATTTGGAGCAAATTGGTGAAAAATGTGCAAAAGTGTTTTAGTGCCCAAGCGTCAGATCTGGTGCTTAAGCAACGGTTAAACAGAGAAGGTCGTGCCTAAGTGTCAGAGGCCCCACGCTTAAGCATCAGTAGCAGTTATTGGATGAGTAAATTGTGTTTTTATAAATTTTGAAGAGATTTTTGATGCACCTATTGGCTTAATAGGTGGTTACAACCACCATGGACGAAAATTTTTGCAAAAGAATGCATATATTGGGGAAATACATCAAATCAAGACACGTTTTGAAGATACCAATGCACCTTTTGGAGAATTATAGAAGAAGGAAGATTGAGACTTTGAAAGGGGTCCTGAAAGTACTGGGAAAGTTTTGAAAGTTCTAAAATTGGGGAGTTAGTTGGAGAGATTTTCAGGCATCACATATTTATCCTTCTATTTAGTTTTATGTTGAGAGTGTTGTACAAGATAGGAGATTCAAAGGAACTTCAAGAGTTTGGTGGAGGACTTAAGATAAGTTTTTATCTTTTTTTTTAGACTACTTTTGGTTTTAATTGAGACTTCTTGTTGGTTTGACAATGATTTCTACTTTTAAACTAAAGTGTGGTTTTATTTTCTCCATAGATTCTGAGTAGTTTTCTTTATCTTTCTTCTTAAAATGATAAGTAATTAAGTGTTGGATGGAAGTTGTGGAGAGTATTGATCTTTAATAATGGAAGAAGTTGAGATGATTTAAATTCATGTACTTCATTTACTTCTTGATTTGGTCAATCCACATGTTAAAATTTGTTGTGAGAACATATAAGAACCGTGCTGATATTGTCTCAGTCAACAATTGGAACGAATCACATGAGGTTATATGAATGAAAAAGTAGTTCATATGATTGAGTGCAAATAAATAGGGAAATATTCATTGAAGGATGTAAAGTTAGAGGACTTTAAAGTGATAGGTTAAAACACCCAACTTGGTTTATTATTTTAGGTTCTGATAGGAGATGTTAGCCCCAGGTCGAGGAAATCGAGGGAACTC
The DNA here is from genome assembly GCA_002079205.1 of Phalaenopsis hybrid cultivar. NCBI lineage: Eukaryota > Viridiplantae > Streptophyta > Magnoliopsida > Asparagales > Orchidaceae > Phalaenopsis > Phalaenopsis hybrid cultivar. The sequence goes on from JXCR01134828.1 coordinate 41,731, forward strand.
TAAAGTGAGAGCTAGTATCTTCCCTACCTAGCCAGTCTTTAGAACTATTTAAACTTTAAATTAGCCAATGTTCTTTATAACATCTCTAGTAAGGGTAAAGAATATTATTGCTCATATTTGACACAACACAATATGCATACTTCCACAATAGAATTCTTATACTTATTACTGATTCATAATAAGGAGAAAAATATTTTCATATTTAATGCTTTTATTCTATAAAAATTCAAGTTATCTTTTTAAGTTTGTTATATTTTTGTCAAAATATTAAAATTACCAAAAATATTTAAACTTTCTTTACTGCGAAAACTTCTTTAGTTTAAATAATTGTCTTTTTTAAAATAGAAAGTTTTCCAAAAAGTACATATTGCATATCTTCCCTGTGGGTTCGATATTCGGGTCTTAATCAAAAAGTCTTATATTACTTAATAACGATACATATACTTGCGTAGTATCCCAATATATATAAATTAAAAGTTAAATTCTTATTTTTCTTCAAGGTCAAATTTTTGGTTTTTGTTGTGAAATAATGAAATATAAGTGAAAAATATAATCAAAATTATTGTTATACTGTTGCATATAAGCAGTTTCAAGATCAATAAGGTCAGATGCAGAGGTAGTTCAGAGGCAGAACCAACCACTTAGTGCAGTGGGATGAGTTTATGAGAATATTTAGGGATTGGTTTGTAAGACTGTAAGTCAGGAGACAGATGCAAGATAAATTGAAAAGGTTTGTGGAAGGAGATAGATCTGTTATGTAGTACAAAGTGGATTTTACTATGCAGTCAAGGTATGTACCACAACTCATTACAAATGTAGAGGAAAAATGCCATAGATATATTTATAGGCTGAAAGAATGAATTAGGTAACTAAAAGTGTCACTTTGGATTGAAAAATACTCTATTTTAGTTAAGAGGGCTAAGCAGGTGGAGATTGATTTCCAACAAACTCAAAAACATTGAAATTTCCACAAGAGAAAGAGTTTGGATGAAGTGACACCAACAGTTCATTTGGGAGAAGGAGAGTCTATTGGGAAGAAGATAAAATCCTATAATGATGGAGTTATCAGTCAGGCTGGCAACAACACTATATTCCCCTGTGTTAAGTGTGGAAAGTAACATCATGGTGAATGTTTATTTGGTATGAAGGTGTGCTACTTATGCAAACAACTTGAAAATTAGAGGAGAAATTGCCCTTAGTCTAATCAGTGATCCACATTAGATGTTAATCTAGGAAGAAATCCAACTCAGGGCAATTTGGAAGGATCTACTTTTAGAAGTGTTTAGCAGAGGATAACAGAAATTAGCACCGTGACTTTTATAGAGCTAGCAAAGAAAATCCTTCATTTTTATTCCTTAACACATCATGAACCAGAAGATCATGTTATTATTGATGTTGATGCATAGGTTTGATGGATAAATTGTCTTTTGAGTGTTATGTTCGATTTATCTGATGTATAGTTTATCGCATATGCTTTAGTTACCACTTAACGAGAAACTGACTTTTGTAATCAGTTTATGTTTCATCATTTTAGCCTATAAAGTTGATGTTGAGTTCATGAATTTTGAGGATGAAATTTTATAAGGTGGGGAGACTGCAATAACCAATTTTGTGAAATCAAATAAAAAATGTTTTGGTGACTTAAAATGTACCCTAAATTTTACATCCATCAAATTTCAATCGAGTCAATTTTATAAATTCTACACATTAAATCAATCAATTTTATATAAAGCACTGGATATAAACTATATAATGAAATGAGAGAAATCAAATTTATTATGATATTGAGTTAAATAAAATAATTAAACCAAATTAACCTTTAATTACCCTCTCTAATTCCTACATTACTATTTCCAACTGCCTCTCACGCATTATATTTGTTGGGTTGGTCAAAGTAGGGTTTCAGAGCCTTTGAAATTCCTCCCCTCTCCTGATATCCCTCTCTATGCTCTTGATTTCCTCTCACCAGAAGCCTCTCGGCTCAATTACTGTAGCGCACAACACAACTCGTGATCCTGGCACACAACAGGGAAACAACAGTTCACAGCAGGGAAAGCTTAAAAGATTTATGTAAATCTGAAACTCTCTCCCACACTCTTTTACACTTTCATTTCCTTATACTTTCATTTTGTGATTTGCCTCGATTTTCGTGCTATTTTCATTTATAATAGTTTTCAGAGGCATTGGACTTGTGTTAAAAGTGTCAATAGTGGTTTACAACTTTCCATAAGGCATTTAGCATGAATCATTGAAGGGTAAGTGAAGATTGAGAAGATAGGAGAGCTGAGAAGGAGGTTTAGCAGCTCTGAAGAAATATTGGGTGGTTGAGAAGCCGTTTAAGGTACATTTAAGCTAAGCTGTTATGCTTTTTAATAAATTACATTATGAGTTAAGATAGATTGAATTCCCAAGTAATTTAAGATTTCATGTTATTTATCCAATACAATGAGTTTGAGACAAGCGTATGGAAGTTAGTCGTAGGATGACTCCGTTAATTTCAGGTAAACAGTCATATGCTAACTAAAGAAGAATGAAGAATAATTTAATTAATGAAAATTAATTGAATCTCAACGTTTGATATTATGTTTTATAGGTATTTTAGATTAACGTAAAGGTTATTACGACATCCAACTAGTGACCAAAGATTAAGAACCTAGCATGGCAACCATGATTAGTAATTATATTTCTAAATTTCAATAATTTTTTTTATTTCACAATGTATGTTTGACATCATTTATGTTCTAGTTTAGCTAGATCCTTCATATTGTTAGCCAGGATAGATATGTATGAAATATATGTATGAGATGAATAATATGTATGTTATACATGATGTGCAAGATAGGCAGGATAGGAAAGATGTGCATGTAAGAATGATAGAAAGAGATATGCAAGATATAAGAATATACATGAGATAAAAATATAAATGATATGAGAGATATGCAGGATTTGGGAGATTTGTATGATACTTATTCTGCAGTAGTGTGTGCATGTTAGTAGACGCATAAGGATGTTTGAGAATACTGCATGTTAAGAAGAATGAATTAGTTTATATATGAATGCATGTACATGCTTGTTCAAAGGAGGAGTTCATCTCTTGATGATTCAAGCAGGGGACGTCAGTGTACCCATGCTCATAGAGATTTTTCTGCTACCCCAAATAATCATGATGGTTATATTACTAAGTACTGCACTACAAAGATAAAATCAATTAGGGACGGGCACCCGTGCACATAGAGATTTTTCTACCACCCCAAATAATCATGACAATTAGATTTTTAACTGTTGTGCTGACGAGTTAAATTCAGTCGGGGATGAGTTGGCCATAGCTTACCTCCCCAAACCGTTGTGATGTTTATATTTTTAACCATTGTGCTGACGGGATAACATTGGTCAGGAGGCAAGTAAAGGTCTTTGAAAAGGTTATTGATACATTCATAATGGTATAAAAGATTTCTTATTATAAGATTTCTTTTTAGATATATGAAAACTAGCATGCATATAGATTTCTTTTCCTTAAGTTACTTTTATTTAAAGTGTAATTACTCCTAGGTTATCTTTTGATAACTTATTAAGTTGCTTTAATTTTATTTTTAGGTTTTAAGCAGTTAAACATAATGAATAGAAGAGAGAAAATGTGTATGAGAGGCGACAACAATAATCAGAAAGGTATAAATTTCTATTTATTAGTTTTAATTGGTATCTTTAGTGGCTCTTTCATGAATTATTTAATATGAAACTATTAATAATAAAAATAGAATAACACAAGATTGATTTCTACTGTCTAGTCGCTCGTTCTCGTCTTAGTTAAATCCAAGCCTTGGGTTGGGTCATGATAGGACGAAACTCCTCTGTTGGGATGTGACTATTGGCTAACTCTACGAGTTCATCCAAGTTATTGGTTGTCAACCTCATTTAATGAGGTCTAGTTTCTCCTCTTTTGAAGCATAGGATCTAGCCATATGACTTTCATGTTGACCATCCTAAAAGACTAGTGACTAAATCATTCCACGTAGAAATTCTAAACACTACTTGACTCTTCTTGTGTAGTCTCACATATGTGGTCCTAAGCCCTAATTTCTCACTTGAGATGGTTTAGACCAACATGCGGGGGCTCAAGGATCAGTTCCAATATGATCAAGAAGACCTTAGAGCAACCCTGAGTGGCATGCTCTTGATCACACACACACACATAAGCTAATCACAACCTCGCACATTTCAAAACCCTAAAATCACACTACACTTAGCCTACCTCCTTATCTATTTTGGAAACTCATGTGGGTGGTCCGAAGCCCTTAGCCCTTGGTTAGGAGCCCGGAACCACCATGTGGAGAATTTAAAATGAGCTATTTCATGGTTCTGATAGCCTCGGGGGAGGGGGGGGGGAGGGGGTCTACCCTTTGCATGGTCACTGTGCCCCACTAATTTTAATTCCACCAAAGCATCCAACCTTGGCCACCTACCCCCAAAGTTCCCAAAAATGACCAAAATGCCCATGAAACACTAAAATTACTAAAATGCCACTGAAATCCTAAGATTCCCAAAATTGCCCACACTCTCATTTCTTCACCAAAAATCACATTGAGCCACTTCAAATTACCTCAATTACTCAAATACCCCCAAAATCCTCCAAATTATCATAATACCCATACACCTCCCAAAATTACCAAATTGCCCCTAATGTTCAAAACACTCCTAAATCCTCCAAACTCACTCCAAACATCCCCAAACCCAATCCTAACCACCAAATGCCTCCAGTTACACTCAAATCCACTAAAATTGACCAAAATTCACAAATTACCCCTAAATTCCTAAAGTCTTTAATGCACCCCCAATCTTCACCAAATTCATTGATATGGATTCGAACATTCATTTCTTTTTTATTTGAAAAAATTACATCCTTCAACCTTTAATAAATTCTGCCAGTGTTTTTAAAGTTATACGATATTACATTATAACAATATACCCCTTCTCTGGTGATAAAATATAGTTATTTATATTCAGCATGTTGCATTTTGAATTGATGGGAATCTAAATATGTATTTAAAAAAGTCATGATTGAACTCCCTACTACTGCATCAAGCATCACATCAATTTGTGGAAATAGGTGACTTACCTTTTGACATCCATCATTAACATTAATAAAGTTGACACATATCCTCCACTTGTTGTTTGCCTTTTGCACCATGGCATATTGGCTATTCAGTCAGGATATTATACTTCTCAGATGAAATTTGTTCTATCAAATTCTCAATCTCTTATCAGATTGGTTAGGCCAAGTTGCCATAACTCTCATCTTCTTCTTAATGAATTCGGCTCCTGGCCTCATATTCAATCTATGACAGGAATGTTGGTGTTTGCTCCTAACATTTAGTGAGCTATCCAAGCCAATACATTAAGATGCTTTCTCAATACCTCAAATAGTATGTCTCGATTTTTTTTTTGTTGAACCTTGAACTGATTTGTAAGTTATTGCTTGCTTCTTCTTCTAAAATAGGCATTTGCTCTGTAGTCTCAATGGATTCTAGTATGTTACCTTTACTTGTATTGAGCTAAAGTAGGTCTTCTTATACATTCTCTACAACTCATAGATATCAAGTCCTAGATTGCACTAAGTCTTCCCGGATAGTTATGATTTGCTCTTTATAAAAAAACTTGACTTCAACATGAAAATTAGAGGTCACAACATTGAAGGTGTTTAACATTGGCTTGCCAAAGATGGTATTTTATGTGTTAGGGGCATCCATAACAACAAATTCAATCCAATATATTGCCTCTTTCCTTCTCCCCATTTTATCACTAAGGTGATTATTTTGCTTGTTTCTTTTATCTCCTTGAAAATCTATAGAGCGGACTGGAGGCTGATTCGAGTCAATTTAGAGCTATGTCCATTTTCTCGAAGGCTCTTTTGAAGAGAATATTGACAAAATTTCCCATGTATACCAAAATAATTTTGATCTTATAATTTGTGTTCTCCACACTGATCTTCATAGAATCATTGAATGGATTCTATTTAGCGGGAATGTCAGCATCTATGAGAGTGAAATGTGGATGGATTGGTGTCACCTATCTCACCATAGCAGTTAAGTGGACTTTTCTTGTCTTCGTTCACTTTAAGTTAGATCTTTTTGAGGCTTTAGATCAATCTCCTCTAAAGATAGTAGGTATGATATCGGTGATTTGCACCACCTCATTGGAATGGACTCATTATTGCTTCCTTTGACAGGTGGCTTTCCCTAACTTTGTGTGTTTGTTTTGGAGCCACAAACTCCTTCAGCTTTACTGTTTGAATCAACTCTTCAATAAGTTTATAGAGGTGTCAACATTCCTCAGTATCATGATCATGATCCCGATGGTATGCACAATATCTATTAGGATCACACTGATGGCATGCGATCTCATTGATATTGGCTTCTTGTAGTAGTCATTATTTCTAATGGCATTGACTACTTCAACCATTGACGCCCTCAGTTGTGCCACTTCTTTTGGAGGAAGCTGCAGTGATTCTCAACTTCTTGTAGGCCTTCTCTCGATCAACCTTCTATATGGAGATTCTTTTCATCAAAATTTTCTCCAATGAGTGTTTTTAGAGTTCCTTCAATTGAAGCTATTTCTTGATCTTCTATGATTTTCATGGGATTGTATATGAAAAGTTTCGTCCAACTCACAAGACATAAATATACTTATCAATTAATTTTTCTCCTCGATGGATATGTGATTATTAACCATCTATAGAAGCTCAATTGAAATCTATTGACTTCTATAAACTAAGCACATATTTGAATTGATATTTACCCATACCTTGCACAAGTGTCGTGTGAGCAATGACATATTCTAGATCCTGAATGCCAAACATCTCTTGTTAAAAATGGGCGATGAAACTTCTCAAGCTCTTCGAAGGCTCTTTGCGAATCTTCATAAGAGTCTGGGAATTTTTCTGTGGGTTTTGTGTTCCAGTGAACTATGTTAAGAACAAATGTTTAAGCTTCTTAAAAGAGGTAATCTCCAGTTGATAAGTCGTTGAGCCAGTTTAAAGTAGATTCCTTCAACATTATAAAAAAATAAATGACTCTTTAAAGCATTGTTTACTAAAAGTAAGTATAACATTGATTTAAAGGAGATCTCATTGTCAGATGAATCTGACCTTTCTTTGTCGATTTCAGGGATAGAATCTTAAACTTCCTTGAAGCTTCTGCTTCTATGATCTCCATTATAAATTTATTCTCCAAATTTATTTTATTGCTTCTCCTTCTCCTAGCTCCTTCATTTGAGGAATCTGAAACTTCTCCTTCTAGAAAATGATGCTTGTTTCTTCCTTCTTCTTATGGTCTTAGATCTAGAGCTCTTCCTGGTATCACTCTCAGTGAGTCTTACATGGGTAGTGCTTGTTTAGATACCTCTCATACATTTTAGATTCTAAAGGTCTTGTATGCACTATTGTTTAGAATCGAGATTCAGAAACTTCATTCATATCCTTGAATCATCGTTAACATTTGCTTCATTAACTGATTCATTTATTCCCCCATGAAATCTATAGTGCAGTTCATCGCTTTTTTTCATCTTGTCTCCCTGTAGAGGTTTATTTGTTGAGTTTTTCTATGAACTCTACACTCATCACACCTTTTAGGATGTTGAATTTTTTTAGGACATTGAGTCCTGTATTGACCGTGAGTTCACTCAATCCGAGAGAAACTAATATAAGGAGGGTGAAAGTGAGAATAAATTGGTTCTCTAGGCCTGAACTGTATATTCTTACAAAGATCCTTTCTTAGAAGAATGAAAAAGTTGATTTAGCAAGCAAAAAAGAATGAGAGAAGAAGTATGAAAGCCCCCTGATACACCTAAAATATATCGTGTTTCAAAACTATTATTATGTTCTTAAGTAAAATAAAATTATCAACTCTTTGCTTTGGTAAAGGAAGAGTGGAATTCAAAACCATTAAAGATCTATCCAAATATAGTAATATTTGCATGAAAAAGAAAAAGAAAAGAAAAAAAAGAAAAGAAGAGAAAAAGAAAAAGAAAAGAAAATAAAAGAAAAGTTGAAAAGGGAGGAGAAGATTGAGGATTAGAGCCAAATCAAAAGTTGGTTCCACATCTGATCTTTTTAAAGTATANTAACAAAAATGGATTGGTCAATCAAATTTGATTATGCTTTTTGGGCTTATAAGACTGCATACAAAACTCCTATAGGAATGTCCCCATATAGACTAATATTTAAGAAAGCTTGTCATTTACCAGTTGAACTTGAGCATAAAGCATATTGGGCGATTAAAGAGTTCAATTATAATTTGAAATGCTGATTAGTTTGTAAAAACGTGCCAATGCAATTTCTTAACCATTCTAAGAGTTATTGGAAGGATTTAGGCCTACAAATAGAAGGGTTTTGTGAAAAAATTTCACCCCAAATCATTTCTGGCCCTAAAATTCTAAGAGAAAGTGAGATTTAGAGAAAATGTTTTCATGAGAGATGGATTTGAAGAAGAAGGAAGAAACCATGAGGAAAAGGTTCATTAGTCAAAGTGCACAAGAGATGTATAACAGTTTCTTAGCCGTTAGTATTGAAGGGATATCAGAGAAAATCAACAAAATTGAAAATTCCATGTCTGTACTGGAGACTAAGGTATTGGAGATTCATGCACATTTGAGAATACTATGACTTTATTGGAGACCAAGGTACTTGAGTTGCATGCACATCTTGAGCATATTGGATGGCAATTGAAGATGCAATTTAGCCACACAAGTTATATAAAGGAAGCGGATAAGGTGATGTTCATAAAGCAGAAGTGGATTGAAGAAGATAGTATCAGAGCTCATCACCACTGTATATTTTATCAACTCTATATTCCTAGAGAGACTAATGAAAGACAGGAATTTATTCCTTTGAATGAAGAATGGAATTAAGTTTAATATTAGAATTTGTGTGTTAGAAGTTGTTGTTTTCAAGTGGTTTAGTGTTTAAGTCTTGTTTTTAGTATTTATGACTTTTTATATGTGTTTAATTGTGACATGATTGTTGTGTATTTGTATTTTAAAAAATTTTCTCATCCAAGTCTATTTGGA
>JXCR01134828.1:66700-91845 GCA_002079205.1 Phalaenopsis hybrid cultivar
AATAAATTACATTATGAGTTAAGATAGCTTGAATTCCCAAGTAATTTAAGATTTCATGTTATTTATCCAATACAATGAGTTTGAGACAAGCGTATGGAAGTTAGTCGTAGGACGACTCCGTTAAATTCAGGTAAACAGTCATATGCTAACTAAAGAAGAATGAAGAATAATTTAATTAATGAAAATTAATTGAATCTCAACGTTTGATATTATGTTTTATAGGTATTTTAGATTAACGTAAAGGTTATTACGACATCCAACTAGTGACCAAAGATTAAGAACCTAGCATGGCAACCAAGATTAGTAATTATATTTCTAAATTTCAATAATTTTTTTTTATTTCACAATGTATGTTTGACATCATGTATGTTCTAGTTTAGCTAGATCCTTCATATTGTTAGCCAGGATAGATATGTATGAAAGATATGTATGAGATGCATAATATGTATGTTATACATGATGTGCAAGATAGGCAGGATAGGAAAGATGTGCATGTAAGAATGATAGAAANTAATCTCTCGAAGAATTCCTCGCAATTTAGACTCTCTACACTTTTTCACACTTCAATTTGGAGCCTCCCCCTCTTCAGGACCTTTCTAACATCCAGGACCTCTCTAATTTTTGGCCAAAATTTTCTTTTAAAGTTGTGGATGAGCTTTCTCAAGAGTTGCCTAAGCATCCCTTCAAAATTTGTCTTCATCCAAAGCCTAGTTGGACATAACCGTCGAGGGCACCGTCGGCGGCCTCGAGGGCATCGTCGGCGGACCTTCTTAATGAATTAATTCTGGAGTCTCGGGAAAATCTCGCCGTCGGCAGGGTCGATGGCGTCGTCGGCGCCCTTGTTCAATTCTTCACATTTTGGTCTTTTTTGCTCCAAATTTGCTCATTTTCGTATATTTTTGCTCCAATGACCCTATTTCATCATTCTTGCAACAAAACATCAAAAATACCTTTCTTTAAAGTACNCGTCGATGGCGCCGTCGGTGCCCTAATTCAATTCTTCACATTTTGGCCCTTTTCGCTCCAAATTTGCTTCTTTTTGCTCCAATGACCCTATTTCATCATTTCTGCAACAAAACATCAAAAATACATTTCTTTAAAGTGCANCGGTCACCTTCCATTTCTTGGAAACCAACTTTTTTCATCCTTAGCCTTATGGCTTCTTCTCGCCTTCAATCCTCTTCTTTTTCTTAGCCTTTTTCTCTCATTCCAGATTCTATTTGGCCTCAGGGAAGAATCGCGACATAGGAAATTGAAAAGTTGTTCACAATATTTCTACACTGACAACCACCTCTAAATTTTTTAGAGCGTTCGACATAAGTATATTTGAAAATTGACCAACTTAGACACAGATGCAAAAGCAAATGTGGGATAAAAAAGATGTTAATCGTGCCTTATTTATAAGAACCATTGGCACAGAAATCTAGTGATTGAAATTATTAAAGCTCTAATTATGAATGAATGATTTTTATTTTTTATTTTTATTTCTCTTATTCTTTAAATGTTGTCACTTTTAAGAAATAAGAGATACAGGGAACTAAAATATGTATATCACAAACATGTCAGCATGAATCTAGATAAGATCCAACCAACAAAGAGATGAAGAAGTATAGCCAAGCAGGGATCACTGGTGAAAGCCCAAATGACTCACTGACAGAAGACTAAAGGGGCCACTGGCAAAAGAAGAAGAAGCCCACCGCGGAAAACCAAAGGCCCACTGATAGAAGATTAAAAGACCCACTCGACCAAATGCAATCTCTTTAAAATAAGGTTGGAGCTCGCTAGATACAGGCTATCTGAAAAAAAGGACTAAGGCTAACCAAATCGAGCATATGCATTAACCTACTTCTAGCCACGACCCAACTCAAGGGAAGAGTTCATTTTTGTCAGCCTTCACACAGGCACCCTTGAGATTCCTTATCAAGGATCAAAAACTAGTCATAGCATAATCAATGAAGCTTCCAATAGAATCCCCTCATCAAGGAGTAAGTTATTTATTAGATTATAGTGATTCACTCTCTGACTGATAGCCTATTCACATTCTTCTTCCAGAGGCATCTCTATTTTTCTTAGTTCTTTTAGATCTTAGAGCCGTCAGCTTGTCCATTTATGTGTCGTCATATAGTTTTCCTATTCGAATAAGTCTCCTTCCTGAATCAAATGAATGACTCGAAGAGGAGAGGAATCGAATTACAAAATGACGTAGATAACAAATAGCCAAACAAATCAAAAAGAAAAGAGACTGATGGCTTATATAGAGGTAATCCTTGTGTGATGGATCGAGAGTATACGTCCAAACAGAATCGGATTGAAGTACCTCGGAAAGCAACATCCATGAGCAGAATCTCTATATAAGTCACCCATAACCAGAGAACGAAAAAGAGCATTTTTGTTCTAGGTTCAAAATTCTCCCAAAGGAACATATTTCTACTGGTTAATTACATCCTGGGGAATACCCAAGAAGTCTCTAGATGAAAGGAGTTTCGCTTTATTATCATGAATCTGGGGCATAGGTTATCAAAAGGTGATTTTTTTGTATAGGACGGTCCTAATGCTTTGAAGCTCACACCAAGCCATGAGACAGAGAGTAAATCTCTCACATCCAAATAGATAGCGGCTCCTCAGCACACGATACTTACAAAATAATCATAAGTCACTTGAAGGGGGTATCCTGATAAGTCATAGCACATCCGGACCGTAAGGGCAGAGGACAAATCATCGTATCCCAAAAGCATCGGACCATCAAAGTGATATCAACGAAGTCAAAAGAGTAGAGAGGGCTCAATAGGGGTAGTCAAAGGTGGGGAGAAGCAGTTCTAAGAGGTTGAGGTAGCCAGGTCGGGGTACCACGGACCCATCTTCCCAAGCCACTAGGACCTTAAGTATACCTGGTCGTGAAGGTAGTCGACCCAACACAGCTAGAGATCCCCGGTCAGCAATCTGTGAATCGTGTTGTCTGTGGAGATCTCAGTAGCTCTAAGGTCAAAGAAACGAGACTCTATCATATGACTATCGGCTGGAGCTCCAAGAGGTGGGACTTATATCCCTCGAAATGATGATGATGCCACAGAAAAGAATAAGAAATGGAGGTTCAGCTACAAAGTTGGAAATAATCCAACAAGAGAACTTATACTCATCTGGATCGAGGTGCCTCCTAACACCCTAAGCGTGTTAGACAACCGCCTAAGTGAGATTATGTTGGGTCGGTCGGATTGGAGAAGCACGGGGGCTACTCCTCGGAACATGCAAATATGATGCAATTATCTAGCATATTCTTAAGCGTGGAGACCCTATTAAATATGATTGGGTTATATCTATGCATGCAAACCATTTTTAAAACCAACCCGAAGACCATGCAGAAAGTAAAGACTAATTTAAGAAAATCTTGAAAGTTTTAATCGTAAAATTTTGATTATCTTAATTATTTATTATTAGGATTGTTAGGTAAAAATAATTAGAACATGAGGTCCAGATACACAGAAAGAAACAATATAAAACACTCCAACATGCAAAGACACGTGAGAAGAAAAAGAAAGAAAAGCACCCCAAAAGAATATATAAAAAGGTCAAATGTCGTTGGACCGACAATATAATCTACGAAAAGCAGTAAAAGCGGTCAGACTCTGCATAGATATACCCGGTCCTAAGTTTATGTAAAAATGTAAAATTCGGGCTTAAGGTACGGGAAATGAGCTATTGCTCCTGTTCCTCGTCACATGGTTTGGTGCGTCATCCACCTCGAAACCCATGCCCATACCTTATTTTCGATACAGACTCTCCTAAGACTCCATTAAATACATTTGAAATAGAAAATAAAGACTTGACCTGCATAAAACAAGCGTTAGTGGGCACGCCATGCATCGTAAAGATAATAAGATGTGCCTTATAATTGTTGGAGTTAAAGAACACCTGCAAGCAAAGGATAAGAAATCATTACATGCTCCCCCACAATAGCAACTGTGTGAGTGTGTATAAATATACACGGCACCTGCAGAAGATCACTCTAATATACTATCACACACAAGAAGCATGCAAGCATACCGAAAAAGGCGAGAAAGTGACACATGGTTAGTGCAAGACAACACAACACACAACAATAGCCAGAGCTGTCGAAAAATATTACCTATCATCCTAAACCCTAGACTAGCACACCATATAATGACAATTGTATCAACCCAGTATCTAAGTGTGGTAAGTCTGAGTATGGTATGACTTTGACAGGGTTGTCAAACCGACCACATCCTAAGGATCTGAAAGATCTAAAGGGTGTCACGAAGAGGAGTGACACAAGTTAAATCCAATAGATCCTTAGCACAATCATACTTGTGTCAATCCCGATGACTTTACTCGCATTGCTCATCAGGATCGACCTGGCAAGCAATGCTCATTAAGGCATTGCGACCAACACGGGAGTCACTCTTCTAATGGGTATGGCTCGCTATCCATGTGAACATGCAAATGCAAATGATTGGTCGAAACACACGTAATGAGTATACCATGGAGCAGGGACTCAATGGACGGTGGGCATACCATAGTGGCAGCGGCTCCAAGAGGTATACCAAAGCGGCAGTGACTCAACAGAATAAGTATGTTAGGGTGGGAGGGACCCGCATAGGATGGGCATGCCATCGTGGCAGGGGTCCCAAGAGGTATGTCGGAGCGGCAGTGACCCAACAGAATAGGCATGCCAGGATAGGAGCGGAACAAAGAGGATGGGCATGTCATGGTGGTAGCGGCCCTAAGAGGTATGCCGACAGGGCAATGACATGTAAAGGGTAGGCATGTCGTGACGGCAAGGACCCGAAGAGAACATGCAACTCAAGCATATGATCATAATCATGCAGCCAAATAAATGCAAGATAGTATGTAGCAGTGCAGTCATACATATGCATTACAATATGTAGAAATGCAAACACACATGTAAGACAATATGGTGGTACAGGTAATTAGTCGACGGGGTCGAGGAATTCGGTCGAGCCAGAATGTCATGCCAACCAGCTCAGGAAAGTCGATTGAAATGCAGTGGGATGCTCGTCGGGCCTGGGGGACAGGTTGGAGCAAAGTGAAGCGCTCTCCAAGTCGAGATGGCCAATCAAAGTAAAGTGAAATGCTCGTCGGGTCAGGGCGGCGGTCAAAGCGAAGTGAAATGCTCGTCGGGCAGGGGCGAAATGAAGCGCTCATCATGTCGATACGGATGGTCGAAGCGAAGTGAAGCGCTCACCATGCCGGGACGGCTAGTCATAGCGAAGTGAAGCGCTCGCTGGGCTCGGGCAGCCAGTCGAACCAAATTGAAAAGCTCGCAAGGCCGGAGTGGCCGGTCGAGCTAAGTGAAATGATCGTCCGACCGGCGCAGCCAATTGGGGCAAAGTGAAGCTCTCTCCCTACCGGGGCAGCTGGTCGGAGCGAAGAGAAGTGCTTGTCGGACCGGGGGTGCCGGTAGAAGCGAAGTGAATGCTCGCAAGACCGGAGCGGCCGGTCGGAGCTAAGTGAAATGCTCATCTGGATGGGGCAGCCGATCGGAGCAAAGTGAAGCGCTAGTCATGTTGGAGGGCTGGTAAAAGCGAAGTGAAGGGCTCGCCGGGCCGGGGCGACTGGTCAAAGCAAAGTGAAATGCTCCCCATGCCGGAGTGGCTGGTCGGAGCAGAGTGAATCGCTCGACAGATCGGGGCGGACGGCCGAAGCGAATTGAAATGCTCGCATGGCCGAAGCGGCCGGTCAGAGCTAAGTGAAATGCTATGTGACATGTAAAATGTAACATGCAAGCATACACATGTAATAGGGAGTCATTCCCGTGCTAACGACCACCGGTAAACCTAGGGTCAACACATAGAAAAAAGGTGATTATCGCCTTTGCTTCGGTGAAGCGAGTGGGGAACTTCTCCCCGGATCTCCATGGGGAAGTTCTCCACCTCATTGTGAAACGGGCTAGCGATGACACTCTTACTGATTTCACGATGCCTCCAAACTTTACAAAATGAACTAATGACTCGCATTTCTCATTTTGCAAAGGCTTACTCTTCGATCTTTCTTAAGAGACCGAAGTGACCAAAGCAAAGGGGAGCAAAAGGGGGCTCCAACCTTTGAGATTTTTGTGCTAAGGCTAGCAGTTAAATAGGATTCTTTCGGCTATCGTAGGGGAATTGGTTGCGTAAGGAGAATCATATCCTAAAGGTCAACTCTAGTAAAACAAACGATCCATCGCATAAGTGTGCTGCTGCACCAGCTCACGCTGCACGCCTATCCCCACTAAAGTCTAAGGCTAGCTAGAAAGTCAAATGCAAGGGGGTTTAAAGGTATTATACTACCGCGACGTTTGCATGAAGCCCAATGCAATTCGAGGAAGCTCCTTCATAAAGTGGAAGATCCTTGCTTCCTCCCAAACAGTGACAGTACCTGTTGTCCGGCGACGTTGAGGTACTCCGACGAAGTGTCCGGTTGTCGGGAAGGTAGAATGGGGATGTGCAGAGGTTAGCTCGCCGACGGCACATCCCGAGAGCGAAGGAAATATGTAGGGAGAACCCAAAAACTAAATTTCTTTTCTTTGTTTGCTCCAGCAATGGTATGATGCCAGCGAGGCCAAGGCCGACGAGGTTGAATAAATCGGGTGAGGGTAGCCGGCCAAAAGAGAGAAAGAAAAAAAAGCAAATGAAGGTGGTGATCAGCGACTGGAGAGGCTTCGGGGGCCTTTGCCGGTGACGAGGGAGGTCCGGTGAGGGTAGGCTGCGGCGTAGGGAGAAGGAGTCGAGCACTCTGAGCTCCTCTTTGCGTGACCGAGCGGGAGAGGCGCAGAGTGCTTAGCTTTTTTTTTCAAGAGAGAAGGGTCCAGTGGAAAGGAGAGGACCGGCGACGGCGACGGCACCGGATCTCGCCGGCGATGAGGAGAGAGCTCAGGTTTGGGCAACAGCAGGGACGCTCCAGGTAGCTCGCTGCTTCCAGAAATAAAAACCATGTGTTTTATAAAAATAAGATATGATAATAATATGAGAGAGCGAGAGAGGAGCATATGCAAATTTTTTTATATTTCCCTGCATAGATGTGCATGAGACAATATTTAAATGTGATCTTATTTTCCTGGATGGCATGCAGGTGAAAAGGATAGAATGAGATTATATATATATATATATATATATATAGAGAGAGAGAGAGAGAGAGAGAGAGAGAGAGAGAGAGAGAGAGAGAGNAGAGAGAGAGAGAGAGAGAGAGAGAGAGAGAGAGAGAGTAATGTTGAACCGAATAGAGGTATCAAGGAAAGAAGTGTCACTTCCTCGCACAAAGAAGGTATCGATCCAACCCGAGCTTAGTCAATCGAGACACCTAAGAGAGGTTGAGCAAAATGTAATGCACCAACGAAGTGGTGTTTAGCCTCAAGGCTAAACCCAAAACATCCCAAAGAAGGGAAAATATCACACTCACGTGAGATGAATGGGATGAGCGTAATTGTCACAATCATCCATGATTGAAGCGACACGGACCCTATATGAAATGGGTAACCGAAAAAAATAATGCTAGGAAAAGACATGGTTTTCCTGCATAAGACAAATATCAATGAAGTTGACTATCGACGTCGAGATATTGTGATGGTTAGCCAAGTAAGATGTCCTAACCAAGAGATGCTCGACCATAGGGCTAATCTAAAATCCTCGAAAAAGAGGGTATCTCTCCCATCCACTCATGACGAGCTCCACGAACTTATCCACCATCCTTATTTACGATGAGTGGGACACACTCGTTCGGACCAGCTCAAGGCGTGGAATCAAGGAGGAAGAATAAGAGAAGTGCATGGCTTCTCTTATTCTAATTACTGATTGCGCCAAGTATAAGCCGCCCGTAGGACTTCCACTTTGCCTATTTGACAATTCAACATTCAATTTTAAGAGATGCACAAGACCTCTCTTACGCGTCATACACTTTCACGAACTACGCAAGACAATCCTTAATGCTCATAAGGAAATCATCACAAGTAGTTCAACCAAGATGCCATGTGATAGATGTAACTTTATTGCCCAATAACTGAATTACAAAGTACATAAATTTTTTAATAACAATCTATAAAGCAAAAATACAACCAATAGAGAACAAGCCTAAGCATAGTACGTCTTCAAATACCGCCCGTTGATGGGGGGCATGGGGTGGGATCCATCAGTGTCAACAAGCATGTAGACTCTTCCCTCGTAGACCTTCTCGATCACGAACTGTCCTTCCCATGTGGGCTCAAATTTCCCGTGGCTTTGACGGTGAGATACAATTGGGAGGCGTAAAACCAGTACTAAGTCTCCAACTATGAAGGTACGAGGTCTCACGAGCTTTTCGTTGGCTCTGACCATACGAGCGCGGTATAGCTCGAGGCTCTTTTGGGCTTGTAATCACATTCCCTCCAAGCTATCAAGCTCTTCCAACCCAAGTTGGGTGTTTTCTTCATTGTTGACATCGTTGCTTATAGCGACACGCAATGAAGGCAATTCAACTTCTAGAGGAAGGATTTCTTCAAACCCAAAGGTCAATGCATATGGAGTAGAACTAGTGGGTGTATGGTATGTCGTACGATATGTCCACAAGGCCTCCGAGAGCATCTCGTGCCATTCTTTCTTTTTGGCATGGAGAATTTTCTTAATAAGGCTGACTGAGGTCTTATTAAAAGCCTCGGCCAAGTCATTCACTCTCGGGTAGTAGATCATCGAATATCGCCAATCAATGTGATGACATCGAGCAAATCTATTTATCTTGGTATTCTTGAAAGCCAACCGGCTGTCAGATATGATATGGTGTGGCACATCAAATCTATAAATGATATTATTCTTAAAGAAATGCAACATGTTATCTTCTTTCACTTCTCTTAAGGGGATAGCTTACACCCACTTAGAAAAATAATCAGTGGCTGCAAGAATAAATCGATGTCCTCGAGAGGATGGTGGGTCAATAGGCCCCACAATATCGATACTTGATACACTTAAAATAAATATATTTTTAAACGCATTTTTATACCTATTTTTGAGATATTGCGCTTTAATGGAAGGTATCTGTGTGTTTTTCTTTCAGGTACAAGTAAAAAGGTGAAAAATGCTAAAAGGAGTGAAAAATAATCAAATTTGGAGCAAAGATGTGAAAATTGTGCTAAAATATTTTGGCGTCTAAGCACCAGATCCGGTGCTTAAGCGCCGATTAAATAAAGAAGGTCGTGCCTAAGATCCAAAGTCCCCGTGCTAAAGCGCCAGAGGTAGTTATTTGACAGTTTTGTTCATTTGGCCAAATTTTGAAGAAGTATTTAAGGCACCTATTAGCTAAAGAGGGTGGTTATGAAGAGGACGTTCCAAGAAGCTCGCTACTTCCGGAAATAAAAATCATGTGTTTTATAAAAATAAGATAGAATAATAATATGAGAGAGAGAGAGTAGCATATGCAAATTTTTTATATTTCCCTGCATAGAGGCGCATGGGACAATATTTAAATGTGATCTTCTTTTCCTGGATGGCATGCACGTGAAAAGGATAGGATGCGATAANTAGGTAGTTTAGAGGCAGAACCAACCACTTAGTGCAGTGGGATGAGTTTATGAGAACATTTAGGGATTGGTTTGTAAGACTGTAAGTCAGGAGACAGATGCAAGATAAATTGAAAAGGATTGTGCAAGGAGATAGATCCGTTATGTAGTACAAAGTGGATTTTACTATGCAGTCGAGGTATGTACCACAACTCATTACAAATGTAGAGGAAAAAGGCCATAGATATATTTATAGGCTGAAAGAATGAATCAGGTAACTAATAGTGTCACTTTGGATTGAAAAATACTCTATTTTAGTTAAGAGGGCTAAGCAGGTGGAGATTGATTTCCAACAAACTCAAAAACATTGAAATTTCCACAAGAGAAAGAGTTTGGATGAAGTGACACCAACAGTTCATTTGGGAGAAGGAGAGTCTATTGGGAAGAAGATAAAATCCTATAATGATGGAGTTATCAGTCAGGCTAGCAACAACACTATATGCCCCTGTGTTAAGTGTGGAAAGTAACATCATGGTGAATGTTTATTTGTTATGAAGGTGTGCTACTTATGCAAACAACTTGAAAATTAGAGGAGAAATTGCCCTTAGTCTAATCAGTGATCCACATTAGATGTTAATCTAGGAAGAAATCCAACTCAGAGCAATTTTTTGGAAGGATCTACTTTTAGACGTGGTTAGTAGAGGATAACAGAAATTAGCACCGTGACTTATATAGAGCTAGCAAAGAAAATCTTTCATTTTTACATCATGAACCAGAAGATCATGTTATTATTGATGTTGATGCATGGGTTTGATGGATAAATTGTCTTTTGAGTGTTATGTTTGATTTATCTGATGTATAGTTTATCACATTTGCTTTAGTTACCACTTAACAAGAAACAGACTTTTGTAATCAGTTTATGTTTCATCATTTTAGTTTATAAAGTTGATGTTGAGTTCATGAATTTTGAGGATGAAATTTTATAAGGTGGGGAGATTGTAATAACCAATTTTGTGAAATCAAATAAAAAATGTTTTGGTGAATTAAAATGTACCCTAAATTTTACATCCATCAAATTTCAATAGAGTCAATTTTATAAATTCTACACATTAAATCAATCAATTTTATATAAAGCACTAGATATAAACTATATAATGAAATGAGAGAAATCAAATTTATTATGATATTGAGTTAAATAAAATAATTAAACCAAATTAACCTTTAATTACCCTCCCTAATTCCTACATTACTATTTCCAACTGCCTCTCACACATCATATTTGTTGGGTTGGTCAAAGTAGGGTTTCAGAGCCTTTGAAATTCCTTCCCTCTCCTGATATCCCTCTCTATGCTCTTGATTTCCTCTCACCAGAAGCCTCTCGGCTCAATTACTGTAGCGCACAACATAGCTCGTGATCCTGGCACACGACAGGGAAACAACAGTTCACAGCAGGGAAAGCTTGAAAGATTTATGTAAATCTGAAACTCTCTCCCACACTCTTTTACACTTTCATTTCCTTATACTTTCATTTTGTGATTTGCCTCGATTTTCATGCTATTTTCATTATAATAGTTGTCAGAAGCGCTGGACTTGTGTTAAAAGTGTCAATAGTGGTTTACAACTTTCCATAAGGCATTTAGCATAAATCATTGAAGGGTAAGTGAAGATTGAGAAGATAGGAGAGCTAAGAAGGAGGTTTAGCAGCTCTGAAGAAATATTGGGTGGTTGAGAAGCAGTTTAAGGTACATTTAAGCTAAGTTGTTGTGCTTTTCAATAAATTACATTATGAGTTAAGATAGCTTGAATTCCCAAGTAATTTAAGATTTCATGTTATTTATCCAATACAATGAGTTTGAGACAAGCGTATGGAAGTTAGTCGTAGGATGACTCCGTTAATTTCAGGTAAACAGTCATATGCTAACTAAAGAAGAATGAAGAATAATTTAATTAATGAAAATTAATTGAATCTCAACGTTTGATATTATGTTTTATAGGTATTTTAGATTAACGTAAAGGTTATTACGACATCCAACTAGTGACCAAAGATTAAGAACCTAGCATGGCAACCATGATTAGTAATTATATTTCTAAATTTCAATAATTTTTTTTATTTCACAATGTATGTTTGACATCATTTATGTTCTAGTTTAGCTAGATCCTTCATATTGTTAGCCAGGATAGATATGTATGAAATATATGTATGAGATGAATAATATGTATGTTATACATGATGTGCAAGATAGGCAGGATAGGAAAGATGTGCATGTAAGAATGATAGAAAGAGATATGCAAGATATAAGAATATACATGAGATAAAAATATAAATGATATGAGAGATATGCAGGCTTTGGGAGATTTGTATGATACTTATTCTGCAGTAGTGTGTGCATGTTAGTAGATGCATAAGGATGTTTGTGAATACTGCAAGTTAAGAAGAATGAATTAGTTTATATATGAATGCATGTACATGCTTGTTCAGAGGAGGAGTTCATCTCTTAATGATTCAAGCAGGGGACGTCAGTGTACCCATGCTCATAGAGATTTTTCTGCTACCCCAAATAATCATGATGGTTAGACTACAAAGATAAAATCAATCAGGGACGAGCACCCGTGCACATAGAGATAATCATGATAATTAGATTTTTAACTGTTGTGCACACGAGTTAAATTCAGTCGGGGATGAGTTGGCCATAGCTTACCTCCCCAAACCGTTGTGATGTTTATATTGTTAACCATTGTGCTGACGGGATAACATTGGTCAGGAGGCAAGTAAAGGTCATTACACCCTACATAATTGTGGTGTTTAGATTTCTAACCACTATGTCGATGGGATACAATCGGTCAAGTTGTGTTTGATTTTGTTGATAATAATTCTCACAGAGATAGATATGTATGTAAAGAGTGAAAAGTAAGAGTAAAGATAACGTACATGCATGTAGAAGATTTAAATGTTTTTATTTTGAAAAGGTTATTGATACATTCATAATGGTATAAAAGATTTCTTATTATAAGATTTCTTTTTAGACATATGAAAACTAGCATGCATATAGATTTCTTTTCCTTAAGTTACTTTTATTTAAAGTGTGATTACTCCTAGGTTATCTTTTGATAACTTATTAAGTTGCTTTAATTTTATTTTTAGGTTTTAAGCAGTTAAACATAATGAATAGAAGAGAGCAAATGTGTATGAGAGGCGACAACAATAATCAGAAAGGTATAAATTTCTATTTATTAGTTTTAATTGGTATCTTTAGTGGCTCTTTCATGAATTATTTAATATGAAACTATTAATAATAAAAATAGAATAACACAAGATTGATTTCTACTATCTAGTCGCTCGTTCTCGTCTTAGTTAAATCCAAGCCTTGGGTTGGNTATTACTAAGTACTGCACTACAAAGATAAAATCAATTAGGGACGGGCACCCGTGCACATAGAGATTTTTCTACCACCCCAAATAATCATGACAATTAGATTTTTAACTGTTGTGCTGACGAGTTAAATTCAGTCGGGGATGAGTTGGCCATAGCTTACCTCCCCAAACCGTTGTGATGTTTATATTTTTAACCATTGTGCTGACGGGATAACATTGGTCAGGAGGCAAGTAAAGGTCTTTGAAAAGGTTATTGATACATTCATAATGGTATAAAAGATTTCTTATTATAAGATTTCTTTTTAGACATATGAAAACTAGCATGCATATAGATTTCTTTTCCTTAAGTTACTTTTATTTAAAGTGTAATTACTCCTAGGTTATCTTTTGATAACTTATTAAGTTGCTTTAATTTTATTTTTAGGTTTTAAGCAGTTAAACATAATGAATAGAAGAGAGCAAATGTGTATGAGAGGCGACAACAATAATCAGAAAGGTATAAATTTCTATTTATTAGTTTTAATTGGTATCTTTAGTGGCTCTTTCATGAATTATTTAATATGAAACTATTAATAATAAAAATAGAATAACACAAGATTGATTTCTACTATCTAGTCGCTCGTTCTCGTCTTAGTTAAATCCAAGCCTTGGGTTGGGTCATGATAGGACGAAACTCCTCTGTTGGGATGTGACTATTGGCTAAATCTACGAGTTCATCCAAGTTATTGGTTGTCAACCTCATTCAATGAGGTCTAGTTTCTCCTCTTTTGAAGCATAGGATCTAGCCATATGACTTTCATGTTGACCATCCTAGAAGACTAGTGACGAAATCATCCCACATAGAAATTCTAAACACTACTTGACTCTTCTTGTGTAGTCTCGCATATGTGGTCCTAAGCCCTAATTTCTCACTTGAGATGGTTTAGACCAACATGCGGGGGCTCAAGGATCAGTTCCAATATGATCAAGAAGACCTTAGAGCAACCCTGAGTGACTGCTATTGATCACACACACATACATAAGCTAATCACAACCTCGCACATTTCAAAACCCTAAAATCACACTACACTTTGCCTACCTCCTTATCTCTTTTGGAAACTCATGTGGGTGGTCCGAAGCCCTTAGCCCTTGGTTAGGAGCCCGGAACCACCATGTGGAGAANCAACCAAAGCATCCAACCTTGGCCACATACCCCCAAAGTTCCCAAAAATTACCAAAATGCCCATGAAACACTAAAATTACTAAAATGCCCCTGAAACCCTAAAATTCCCAAAATTTCCCACACTCCCATTTCTTCACCAAAAATCACATTGAGCCACTTCAAATTACCTCAATTACTCAAATACCCCCAAAATCCTCCAAATTACCATAATACCCATACACCTCCCAAAATTACCAAAATGCCCCTAATGTCCAAAACACTCCTAAAACCTCCAAACTCACTCCAAACATCCCCAAACCCAATCCTAACCACCAAATGCCTCCAATTACACTCAAATCCACCAAAATTGGCCAAAATTCACAAATTACCCCTAAATTCCTAAAGTCTTTAATGCACCCCCAATCTTCACCAAATTCATTGATATGGATTCGAACATTCATTTCTTTTTTATTTGAAAAAATTACATCCTTCAACCTTTAATAAATTCTGCCAGTGTTTTTAAAGTTATACAATATTACATTATAACAATATACCCCTTCTCTGGTGATAAAAATATAGTTATTTATATTCAACATGTTGCATTTTGAATTGATGGGAATCTAAATATGTATTTAAAAAAGTCATGATTGAACTCCCTACTACTGCATCAAGCATCACATCAATTTGTGGAAATAGGTGACTTACCTTTTGACATCCCTCATTAAGATTAATAAAGTTGGCACATATCCTCCACTTGTTGTTTGCCTTTTGCACCATGGCATATTGGCTAACCAGTCAGGATATTATACTTCTTAGATGAAATTTGTTCTATCAAATTCTCAATCTCTTATCAGATAGGTTAGGCCAAGTTGCCATAACTCTCATCTTCTTCTTAATGAATTCGACTCCTGGCCTCATATTCAATCTATGACAGGAATGTTGGTGTTTGCTCCTAACATTTAGTGAGCTATCCAAGCAAATACATTAAGATGTTTTATCAATAGCTCAAATAGTATGTCTCGATTTTTTTTTGTTGAACCTTGAACTGATTTGTAAGTTATTGCTTGCTTCTTCTTCTAAAATAGGCACTTGCTTTGTAGTCTCAATGGATTCTAGTCTGTTACCTTTACTTGTATTGAGCTAAAGTAGGTCTTCTTATACATTCTCTACAACTCATAGATATCAAGTCCTAGATTGTACTAAGTCTTCCCGGATAGTTATGATTTGCTCTTTATCAAAAAACTTGACTTCAACATGAAAATTAGAGGTCACAACATTGAAGGTGTTTAACACTGGCTTGCCAAAGATGGTATTTTATGTGTTAGGGGCATCCATAACAAAAAATTCAATCCAATATATTGCCTCTTTCCTTCTCCCCATTTTATCACTAAGGTGATTATTTTGCTTGTTTCTTTTATCTCCTTGAAAATCTATAGAGCGGACTGGAGGCTGATTCGAGTCAATTTAGAGCTATGTCCATTTTCTCGAAGGCTCTTTTGAAGAGAATATTGACAAAATTGCCCATGTATACCAAAATACTTTTGATCTTATAATTTGTGTTCTCCACACTGATCTTCATAGAATCATTGAATGGATTCTAGTTAGCGGGAATGTCAGCATCTATGAGAGTGAAATGTGGATGGATTGGTGTCACCTATCTCACCATAGCAGTTAAGTGGACTTTTCTTGTCTTCATTCACTTTAAGTTAGATCTTTTTGAGGCTTTAGATCAATCTCCTCTAAAGATAGTAGGTATGCTATCTGTGATTTGCACCACCTCATTGGAATGGACTCATTATTGCTTCCTTTGACAGGTGGCTTTCCCTAACTTTGTGTGTTTGTTTTGGAGCCACAAACTCCTTCAGCTTTACTGTTTGAATCAACTCTTCAATAAGTTTATAGAGGTGTCAACATTCCTCAGTATCATGATCATGATCCCGATGGTATGCACAATATCTATTAGGATCACACTGATGGCATGCGATCTCATTGATATTGGCTTCTTGTAGTAGTCATTATCTCTAATGGCTTTGACTACTTCAACCATTGACACCCTCAGTTGTGCCACTTCTTTTGGAGGAAGCTGCAGTGATTCTCAACTTCTTGCAGGTCTTCTCTCGATCAACCTTCTATATGGAGATTCTTTTCATCAAAATTTTCTCCAATGAGTGTTTTTAGAGTTCCTTCAATTGAAGCTATTTCTTGATCTTCTATGATTTTCATGGGATTGTATATGAAAAGTTTCGTCCAATTCACAAGACTTAAATATACTTATCAATTAATTTTACTCCTCGATGGATATGTGATTATTAACCATCTATAGAAGCTCAACTGAAATCTATTGACTTCTATAAACTAAGCACATATTTGAATTGATCTTTACCCATACCTTGCACAAGTGCCGTGTGAGCAATGACATATTCTAGATCCTGAATGTCAAACATCTCTTGTTAAAAATGGGCGATGAAACTTCTCAAGCTCTTTGAAGTCTCTTTGCGAATCTTCATAAGAGTCTGGGAATTTTTCTGTGGCTTTTGTGTTCCAGTGAACTATGTTAAGAACAAACGTTTGAGCTTCTTAAAAGAGGTAATTTCCAGTTGATAAGTCGTTGAGCTAGTTTAAAGTAGATTCCTTCAGCATTATAAAAAAATAAATGACTCTTTAAAGCATTGTTTACTAAAAGTAAGTATACCATTGATTCAAAGGAGATCTCACTGTCAGATGAATCTGACCTTTCTTTGTCGATTTCAGGGATAGAATCTTAAACTTCCTTGAAGCTTCTGCTTCTATGATCTCCATTATAAATTTATTCTCCAAATTTATTTTATTGCTTCTCCTTCTCCTAGCTCCTTCATTTGAGGAATCTGAAACTTCTCCTTCTAGAAAATGATGCTCGTTTCTTCCTTCTTCTTCTGGTCTTAGATCTAGAGCTCTTCCTGGTA
This sequence comes from Phalaenopsis hybrid cultivar, assembly GCA_002079205.1. Lineage (NCBI taxonomy): Eukaryota > Viridiplantae > Streptophyta > Magnoliopsida > Asparagales > Orchidaceae > Phalaenopsis > Phalaenopsis hybrid cultivar. Next base: position 83,634 of record JXCR01134828.1, read on the forward strand.
TCACTCTCGGTGAGTCTTACATGGGTAGTGCTTGTTTAGATACCTCTCATACATTTTAGATTCTAAAGGTCTTGTATGCACTATTGTTTAGAATCGAGATTCAGAAACTTCATTCATACCCTTGAATCATCGTTAACATTTTCTTCATTAACTGATTCATTTATTCCCCCATGAAATCTATAGTGCAGTTCATCGCTTTTCTTCATCTTGTCTCCCCGTAGAGGTTTATTTGTTGAGTTTTTCTATGAACTCTACACTCATCACACCTTTTAGGATGAATTTTTTTAGGACATTGAGTCCTGTATTGACCATGAGTTCACTCAATCCGAGAGAAACCAATATAAGGAGGGTGAAAGTGAGAATAAATTGGTTCTCTAGGCCTGAACTATATATTCTTACAAAGACCCTTTCTTAGAAGAATGAAAAAGTTGATTTAACAAGCAAAAAAGAATGAGAGAAGAAGTATGAAAGCCCCCTGATACACCTAAAATATATAATGTTTCAAAACTATTATTATGTTCTTAAATAAAATAAAATTATCAACTCTTTGCTTTGGTAAAGGAAGAGTGGAATTCAAAACCATTAAAGATCTATCCAAATATAGTAATATTTGCCTGAAAAAGAAAAAGAAAAGAAAAAAAGAAAACAAGAGAAAAAGAAAAAGAAAAGAAAATAAAAGAAAAGTTGAAAAAGGGAGGAGAAGATTGAGGATTAGAGCCAAATCAAAAGTTGGTTCCACATCTGATCTTTTTAAAGTATAAGACTTGAGAAACTATTAAGCTTAAGGATTAAATATAATCAGTAAAATTATACTTAATAAATATTTTTTAGTGAAGGAAATAAAATGCCTGAATTCTACATTTAGAAAATCTACAAGTATTTCTGAATTAGACAGGGACTCATATTTTTCATACTTCTTCACTTTAAGGGTTTCTAAACTTTAAGTTGGTCTAATTCACTAGAATTTNAATTTTTAAGTGAAGGAAATGAAATGCCTGAATTCTACATTTGAAAAATCTACAAGTATTTCTGAATTAGACATGGACTCATATTTTTCATACTTCTTCACTTTAAGGGTTTCTAAACTTTAAGTTGGTCTAATTCACTAGAATTTTTTCTAAATTAAACAATTATATTTTTATAACAAAATTTTAGAAACTCCTAAACAAACTCATGTACATAATCATACTTATTTGGTTTTTAAAAATGGAAAAGTCACTTGAGGACAAGTAACATTTTAAGTTTGGGGATTTTGATACACCTAAAATATATAGTGTTTTTAGACATATTTTTATACCTATTTTTGAGATATTACGCTTTAATGGAAGGTATTTGTGTGTTTTTCTTTCAGATACAACTAAAAAGGTGAAAAATGACAAAAGGAGTGAAAAAGGATTAAATTTGGAGCAAAAATGCAAAAATGGTGCAAAAGTATTTTGACGCCTAAGTGCCAGAACCGACGCTTAAGCGCTGGTGAAATAGAGAAGGTCGCGCCTAAGCGCTAGAGGCCTTGGGCTTAAGCGCCAATGACAGTTACTTGACGGGTTAATGCATTTTGACAAATTTTGAAGGGACATTTGATGCACCTATTGGTTAAAATGAGTGGTAATAACTACCAATGACGAAAATATAATTAAAGAACTTGTGAAAGGTGACATCCCTTGGTAAATACATTGGATCATGACACATTTTGAAGAGATACCATGACACCTCTTGAAAAATTATAAAAGAAGGAAGTTGAAACTCTTAGAGGAGTCCTGAAAAAGAGTCCTGAAGTGTTTTAAAAAGTTTTTGAAGAAGTTCACGGGGAAGCTTTTGGAGAAAATTTTAGGCACCACAAATTTATTTTTCCTTTTGTTTTTAGTTTTATTTTGAGAGTTAAGAGTGTTGTAAGAGAGTAGAGATTCAAATGAACTTCAAGAGTTTGGTGGAGGATTTGAGATAAGCTTTTATCTTTGATTTGAACTTCTTTTGATTTAAACTACTTCTAGATTCTTTATCTTTCTGCTTAAAATGATAAGTAATTAAAGTGTTGGATGGAAGTTGTGGAGAATATTAATCTTTAATGTTGGAACAAGTTGTGATGATTTAATTTCATGCACTTCATTTACATCTTGATCTGGCCTATCTAGATGTTAAAATTTGTTGTGAGAACATGTAAGAATCAGACTGGTATTGTCTCAATCAACAATTGGAAAGAATCACATGAGATTGCATGAATGAGAGTGTAGTTCATATGATTGAGTGCAAATAAATAGAGAAATAATCTTTGAAGGGTGTAGAGTTAGAGGACTTTAGAGTGACAGGTTAAAGTCCCCAACTTTGTTAATTGTTTTAGGTTTTCATACGAGATGTTAGGCCCCAGGTGGAGGGAACTCTAGAGTGAGAGCTAGTATCTTCCCTGCATAACCGGTCTTCAGAACTATTCAAACATTAAGTTAGCCAATATTCTTTATAGCATCTCTAGTAAGAATAAAGAATATTATTGTTCTTATTTGACACAATATAATTTGAATACTTCCACAACAGAATTCCTATACTTATTACTGATTCATGATAAGGAGAAAGATATTTCTTATTCAATGCTTTTCTTTTACATAAACTCAAGTTATCTTTATTAAGTTTTTATGTCATTTTCAAACATTAAAAATACCAAAAAGAGTTTAAATTTTATTCCTGTGATAAAAGTATAGTTTAAATATTTGTCTTTTTAAAGTAGAAAGTTTGTTACTTTAATTATCACATACTGTGAACAATTCCTGTGGGTTCGATATTCGGGACTTACTTAAAAAGTCCTATATTACTTGATAATGATACGTATACTTGCGTAGTATCCCAATATATATTAAGTTAAAAGTTAAATTCTTATTTTTTCCATGATCAAGTTTTTGGCACTGTTGCAAAGGAGAGATAAGTGAAAAATATAATCAAATACCTTGTTATACTGTTGCATATAAACAGTCGGGATCACCCCCTCAGTTATAGCGTGAGATTTTCAAAAAGGCCTAAGATTTAATCTCTTTTACCTCTATTTATATATGTTCATAAAATTATTAAAATATGGGCCATGGTGTCTAAAATCTGCTTATGGTGCCTCGATGAAGAGATTGCGACGTGGATGCCTGACGTCTCATAAATGAGGATGTGACATAGGTTAATCTTTGATGACGATCTTGATGTTTTGCAATCTATCGATTTTGNAGTGGATGTCTGACATCTCATAAATGAGGATGTGACATAGGTTAATCTTTGATGACGATCTTGATGTTTTGCAATCTATCGATTTTGAGGATTACTTTTGAGGTGAGCTTGATTGATGAATGTGATTGATAAATTCGGTAGATGAATCCGCCAGGTTAGTCTGCGAGATCAATATGGCAATTAGTTCGTCAGATTAATCTAGTTGGTCGACCCACTAGGTCAATCCAACAAATTAGCTCAGCAACTGATACAAGATGGTAGTCACATCGTTGAGTGGGATCAGTGGACCACGTTTGCATATTATTCAATAGATGGACATATCATACCCATGAGGCCCGCTAGACGTGTTATTGGCCCACAAAAANCGAGCTTGATTGATGAATGTGATTGATCAGTTCGGTAGATGAATCCGCCAGGTTAGTCTGCGAGATCAATATGACAATTAGTTCGTCAGATTAATCTAGTTGGTCGACCCACTAGGTCAATCCAACAAATTAGCTCAGCAACTGAAGGATTAGTGGACCACCTTTGCATATTATTCAATAGATGGACATATCATACCCATGAGGCCCGCTAGACGTGTTATTGGCCCACAAAAAAAAATGATTTTTGATATACAAGTTTTTTATTTTATTTTATCTTAAAATTTGAGTGCTATTTTATTATTACTATTTTATTTATGTTAAAGATTTGAGTGCTATGCTATAAATATTAAAGTGTAGATTTCAAGTCTAAATATGAAAGAATTGTGTGTATGCATGTAAATTTCCCCCTTTTATTTATGTTGTGCTTGTAATATTGGTGTCGGCAGGGAACGTCAATGAGAGTGGCTCGCCATTAGGGTCATGACAGCAATATAGTGGTNGTTATTTATGTTAAAGATTTGAGTGCTATGCTATAAATATTAAAGTGTAGATTTCAACTCTAAATATGAAAGAATTGTGTGTATGCATGTAAATTTCCCCCTTTTATTTATGTTGTGCTAGTAATATTGGTGTCGGCAGGGAACGTCAATGAGAGTGGCTCGCCATTAGGGTCATGACAGCAATATAGTGGTTGTTGATAGCATTGAAAAAAAAAGGAAGAAGATATGATAAACATTGAACTACAACAATAAATAGCTTGCCACCTGGGGTCATGACAGCAATGTGTGGTGGTTGTTGATATATTATATTTTCTCAAACAATTCTGTGATTTTTTTTTTTTTTGGAAAGATATGTAAACATTGAAGTACAACAATAAATAAATTAATTTATTTCATTAAACCTCTCAATCACAACTTTACTTTACAATTTGCAATATTATTATTTTTTCATGATGAACTAATTTAAATAGCAGCAGTAATATGTTATCTAAATAACGATCAATTGAATGTTTTTAGATTATGAATTATCTTTAATTTAATAGCTTAAAAAAAGACAATGTCTTCGTCATCAAATATTATTATAAATAACATGCTAAGAAATAATATTAAAACAAGATTAATTAAAATTGTTTTATTCATTTGACATTTAATATGATATTTTACGGCGAGAATTGGACAACATTATGACAGCACCTACGTTCCAAGGTACCATATATGAAAATTTTATTTATTTATTCATGTTTTTGGTTTTCACTTATCAAGCATTGGAATCAAATTACAATTAATTTTTTAATTAAAAAGTGATTCTGAATATGTGGTTTTTCAAAGTTTTAAATTTCACAGAATGGCAACCATATGTTAAATAAATTAGGCGAATGAGAATCAGAGAATTAAAAAGAAAAGGAAGATTTACACACATACCACACAATTCTTATGCATTCACATAACTTACACCTAAACTAAAATTTCAACATACATACCACCCTTCTTAAGCATTAAAAATGTATTTTACTTTTAAAAAGTTAAATAGCCATAAATTTAATACCATATGAAAGATTAGATTGTAAAAATATATATAAAAAAAAGTTGTGTTAGATACGTAAATACATAAAAATTTTGTGATATGTATGTAAAAGTCCCAAAAAAAAAAGTAGCTCACACTAACAAATAAAAAGAAATTTCTTCCATGGAAGAATCAAAAGAAATTCATTAAAAATAATCCTGTAGAATAATATTCCTATACACAACTGCCAAGAACCGCAATACGGGTTCAACAGGGAATACAAGCAATCAAACTCGCTTTTATCCCCAACTATGACTAACCAATTCTATTCTATCTATTTTCTAACATTTTTTTAAAAAAATTGAACTCAGTACAGAAAAATAAACCAGCGCTTGGATAATACGAGATCGGGAAGAAGATCGGTGCAACAGAAGAGATTCCATTCTATCTTCAGCTCTCGTAGCTGAAAGAAAGTCTGAAACCTTCTCAGAAAATCAGCACCAAAGAACAGCTACTCAAGAAGATATATCCAGATCGTTAAGATCTGGGGGTGATAGAGGGGGAACAGCTGCTTCAGATGTTTGGAAAATCTGGAGGATTTTGCGGTGAGATTGAGATTCAACTGAAGAGATGGTTCCAGTAGTTCTGCCATGGATAGAGGTTGCAAGCACAGAAGAATTCTGGTTCTGAAAGTTTTCCGTCGATGAATGATTGTTTGCTGAGGTAATTGCATGGCTAAAAATGCCGGATGCTTTCAAACTTTGAATAATGGCCTAAGAGATTAGTAATATTTCTCAATATTAGTGAGAAAAAATGGCGTCATTTTAATGAATATTCATGAGCGAATGTTACCATTGGAGCATATATACGAGTCAAGACGCCCTTTCGGAGAAGTTTTAGGTTTAGCTGCCTGTTAGTCCACACAACACGCTCCTGGAACCTGAAAGGAGGACAAAAAAACTCTTCACTGAACCAACAGTTACTCTATTTATAATAAAAATGTATCATAGATGCAATGTTTACCTAAAATCCATTTTAGTTATAAATTATACTGCAAAATGTCACTAAATATACAAAATAAAATCAAAGAAATTATATAAAACTTGGGGATTTACACGCATGCCACCAAAAAAATTATTATAAAATTACTACCTAATTTTACACTAACTAGTGAGTAATATTAAAGAAGGATCTACTACGAAAATCACAAATAAATTTTCTCGAAATTAAAAATAGTGAATTTGGGGTCAACAGCTCAGCCTACTCTTCATGTTCTGCCCCACAATATGATCCCAACATAAACATGATGTTCAGCTTGTTAATGAATTTGAGCTTGTCAGGCTCAATAGTTATAACACGTGAGCCGTGAACCGTGAGCTGAATGAGGATGCAACTGATTTATATTCGACAGATGTACACCTTTAAATGGCGTATACATTAACCTTCTGAACATGGCAAATATACTTAGACAAAGTTTTCTTATATAAGTAACTCCGGTGTAAGTTTTTTAATCCTGTAACTGGCATTAAAAAATAAGATAAAAATTAACAAAGAAAAAAAAATAAACATTTAGATTAACAGATTAACAATTTTTATTTATATTAGCGCTGAAGTTTCATTTGATGAACTCTGACATTATTAATTTTTCCAANAAAAGTTTTCTTATATAAGTAACTCCGGTGCAAGTTTTTTAATCCTGTAACTGGCATTAAAAAATAAGATAAAAATTAACAAAGAAAATAAAATAAACATTTAGATTAACAATTTTTATTTATATTAGCGCTGAAGTTTCATTTGATGAACTCTGACATTATTAATTTTTCCAAAATGGCATAAATGTCACCTTTAATTTAATCCAATTATCCTCACACTGAATTTTGAAGCCTTCATATTTATTTGTCTCGGCTTAGATATTAAAGGTTTTTTTTTTCATTATTAATACAGCCACTACAGCACATCTAAAGATGCAGCTTTGACTTTCTGGTTATTACCCTCACAGGACCTCTAGCTGCTATTCTTTCAAAACATTTCTTTTCCCTGATAATTTTTTGTATCTCTTCACCCCCCCTTAAGTATCCTTGATTATGTCTTCTATAGACTCTCCTAGAACATATATATCAGTCTTATTAACGTAAGCATTATAATCAACCTCACGATTCAACTTTAAATTCTATTTTCTGTTTTCAACAATCTTGAAGGATTGATAGCATATCTCAAATTAAATTTCTAACTTAATATAGTTTTTTGAATAAAATATTAATTGATGATTATTGCGAACCAAAAGGTGCTAGACTTAAAAATACAGCTTCATGCATATACCAAGTTCTCTAGCTTCAATAAAAATCAATGATAACGAAAGGTACAGTCAGCACTTCATGCTTCTGTAGATTTATGAGGTTACACATCGATCACTAGATATTTGATTAGCAATAAGCTCTGTAAACAACTAGAAGGAGACATAAATCTTCGCATGTAAAAACACTGGTATTGACAAAAACCTTAAAGAAAACAGAGCACTTTGGAGCACTTCTGATACGACTACTTAAGGTGTCCTAACAAAATGCAACTAAAAGTACTGCAAGATTTATAAAAATTGAATATTACAAATGCAATTTAAAATATATTAGTCAGATAAGTTAAAGAAAAATGATCTTACAAACTCAAGTCAATATAATAGTGCATTGGCATAAGTATCAGATAGAACTGGAAAAACAAACTTATAAAAATATGTTTTAATTGTCCTCTGATACTTTTGGACATATGGAAGAATAAACCTCAATTTAAAAGCAAAAAAAGCTTCTATGAACCTTCGTTACTTTAGGCATATGTGTAGGGATTAACCTTGATTCAAAAAACTATCAGAAGTAGTCCAACTACCACTTTTCTATGCCAAAACGCACTATGTAGCAATTGAATTTCAAAGAAGAGAATGCCTATCAAAATCTCATAAAAATCTTTGAAATAGAAAGTTTTAGTCAGTTGATAAGATTACCAGTGCAACATTTCCTCTTCTGTTGCAGTTGATGCAATAATGAAAGCCTGATATGAGGAGAAAGAAATCCATACTTAGATTTAGATGAAACTGGAAGTAGCATGCTCAAAGATACAGTCTAGTCTTCCGGATAGTAAATTCATAGCTGAAG